>JARQOC010000003.1:637859882-638157633 GCA_033576535.1 Allobates femoralis
CTGCTCGTCCTCCTGCTAGATTTACTACTGTGGGGTCTCCTATAACAGCAGCTCTATGTTGTAGCAGAGCTGACAAAGCTCTGTAATGCAGGGAGATGGCCCTGGAGGCGGTGCACAGAGAGCAGAGAGGGATGACTGACACCACAGAGGAGGGAGACAGACACTTGAAAACCCGCCTCCCGGTCTTGGATCAGGTTTGAAACAGATTTTATATAAGTCTTTATTTCAGTGACTCAAGGGAGCATAAATGCTATAGACACCTTGTCAGAATGCAGCCTTAGTGCTGCAGAAGGTGGCTATGGTATTTTTAGATGCCTGGAGGGGGTGACAGGTTCGCTTTAAAGTGCTCACCACACCTCTAAATAAATTCCATGAAGTATGAAATTCCCAAAATTAGGTCACTTTTTACACTAGAAATCCCAGAGACGGGTCATTTGACCTTTTTACCATTGAAAGCCAAGGATCCTTTAAATTCCCGGGACTTCTAGTGTTAAGGGGTTTCCACTATTTAGGCACATCAGGGGCTCTGCGAATGCGAAAAGGCATTGGCCATCCTTTCCAACCACTTTAGTGCTCCAAAAGTCATATGGCATTTCTTCCCTTGCAAGCCCTCTCGTGCACCCAAACAGTAGTTGTCCACCACATTTTAGGTATCCCAGTACTCAAGAGAAATTACACAACAAATTTTCTTAGAGTACAAATTAGAAGAAAATCCAGACCAGCTCCAAAGCAACCAGTTTTCCATATAACATTAATTTTATTGGCAAGTTCATTGAAAGCAATGACAGGTTAAGCTGAGGTACAGAGCATACACAGATAAAACGTAACGCATTAGGCAATGCATTTCTGGCCTCCACTGGCCTTATTCTTTGCCTACCTATGTTAACAAATGAGTGAAAGCAGATGGACATTCGTCTTCAGCTTTTTTTCTCATCCAAATTCTGCTGATCAGGCCTCAATCCTGTCTTTAGATACTCAATTTTCACAATTAAAAATAGACTAAGAGATCAATTAATTTAGAACAAACAATAATTTTATTTCTGTAGCTTACCGTATATACTCGTGTATAAGCCGACCCGTGTATAAGCCGACCCCCCTACTTTTGCCCCCAAAACCTGGGAAAATCTATTGACTCGTGTATAAGCCGAGGGTGGACCCCAGCACAGGTATACAGCCCCCAGCAGTGTGGTATACAGCAGCCTCCCCAGTGGTATATACAGGCCCCAGTAGTGTTACAGCAGCAGCCCCAGTGGTATATACAGCAGCAGCCCCAGTGGTAGTATACAGCAGCCCCAGAGGTATATACAGCAGCCCCAGTGGTAGTATACAGCAGCAGCCCCAGTGGTAGTATACACGCAGCCCCAGTAGTATATACAGCCCCAGTGGTAGTATACACGCAGCCCCAGTAGTATATACAGCCCCAGTGGTATATACAGCCTCAGTGGTAATATACACGCAGCCCCAGAGGTATATACAGCAGCCCCAGAGGTATATACAGCCCCAGTGGTAGTATACAGCAGCCCCAGTGGTATATACAGCCCCAGTGGTAGTATACATACAGCCCCAGTAGTATATACAGCCCCAGTGGTAGTATACAGCCCCAGTGGTAGTATACAGCAGCCCCAGTGGTATATACAGCCCCAGTGGTAGTATACAGCCCCAGTGGTAGTATACAGCAGCCCCAGTGGTATATACAGCCCCAGTGGTAGTATACATACAGCCCCAGTAGTAGTATACAGCCCCAGTGGTAGTATACAGCTCCAGTGGTAGTATACAGCAGCCCCAGTGGTATATTCAGCCCCAGTGGTAGTATACAGCAGCCCCAGTGGTATATACAGCCCCAGTGGTAGTATACAGCCCCAGTGGTAGTATACAGCAGCCCCAGTGGTAGTATACATACAGCCCCAGTAGTAGTATACAGCCCCAGTGGTAGTATACAGCCCCAGTGGTAGTATACAGCAGCCCCAGTGGTATATTCAGCCCCAGTGGTAGTATACAGCCCCAGTGGTAGTATACAGCCCCAGTGGTAGTATCTAGCAGCCCCATTGGTATATACAGCCCCAGTGGTAGTATACAGGGCCCAGCAGGGTCCCCCTCATAATTTGGCACCCCCACCTCACTTGCTGGGCCCCCCCGCATGCAGCGCTGCGCATATACATTACCTGTCTAGCAGCTGTCACCCTCCGGTGGCGGATCGCGGCTCCTGGGCTCCGGGCTCCATCTTCCTCTCTGTCTTCCTGCTTTGTGACCGGGGCTCATCGCGATGACATCATCGCGACGCCGGCCGGTCACCTGACAAGCAGGAAGACAGAGAGGAAGATGGAGCCCAGGAGCCGCGATCCGCCACCGGAGGGTGACAGCTGCTAGACAGGTAATGTATATGTGCATCGCTGCATGCGGGGGGGCCCAGCAAGTGAGGTGGGGGCGCCAAACTTTGAGGGGGACCGTATTGACTCGCGTATAAGCCGAGGGGGGACTTTTCAGCCCAATTTTTGGGCTGAAAAACTCGGCTTATACGCGAGTATATACGGTAAATACATTTTACAATTCAGAGGATAAATGTACAAAAAATGTCATAAATTATAGTAACTTTACAATTTAACCCCTTCACCCCCTAACAATTTTCTGTTTCCCATTTTTCATTTTTCCCTTTCCTTCTTCCGAAAGTCATATCTTATTTATTTTTCCATCAATTTAAATATATGAGGGCTTGATTTTTGCACTTTTGAATGAATATATACCGTATATACTCGTGTATAAGCCGAATTTTTCAGCCCAAAAATTGGGCTGAAAAGTCTCCCCCTCGGCTTATACACGGGTCAATATGGTGGTGAGGGCTGTGTCCGGGGCTGGGGAGGTTGGAGGAGGCGGGGGGAGGCTGCTATATGAGCGCCCCATCACGTGGGGCCGCTCATTATATATGCACTGCTTCCCCCTGTCAATCAGCGGCAGGGGAAGCAGTGCATATCTGGCCCCCAAATGCTGGCACTCACCCCCCCTCTGTGTAAGGGCCCCCCCCGCTGCTTATCTTACCATCCCCGGTCTTCTGCACAGCGCCGGTCCTCGGTGCTCCTTCCTCCATGCTCCCGTCCGGCTGCATCCGGGATCCCCGGCCGTCGCAGACATATGACGTCATCGTGCGACGGCATGGGGTTTCCCGGATGTAGCGAGGATGGGAGCATGGAGGACGGAGCACAGAAGACTGGCGCTGTGCAGAAGACCAGGGATAATAAGTTAAGCAGCAGGGGGGCCTTACAAGGAGGGGGGGCGAGTGCCAGCATTTGGAGGCCTGTATACCCCTGGGGCTGCTATATACCCCTGGGGCTGCTATATACACCTGGGGCTGCTGTATACCACACCACTGGGGCTGCTATATACCCCTGGGGCTGCTATATACCCCTGGTGCTGCTGTATACCACACCAGTGGGGCTGCTATATACCCCTGGGGCTGCTATATACCCCTGGGGCTGCTATATACCCCTGGGGCTGCTATATACCCCTGGGGCTGTTATATACCCCTGGGGCTGCTGTATACCACACCACTGGGGCTGCTATATACCACTGGGGCTGCTGTATATACTGCTGGGGCCTGTATATACCAATGGGGAGGCTGCTGTAATACTGCTGGGGTCTGTATATACCACTGGGGAGGCTGCTGTATATCACTGTGGCTGCTATATATACTGCTGGGGCCTGTATACCACTGGGGCTGCTGTATATACTGCTGGGGCCTGTATACCACTGGGGCTGCTGTATATACTGGTGAGGTCTGTATATACCACTGAGGAGGCTGCTGTATACCACTGGGGCTGCTGTATATACAGCTGGGGCCTGTATATGCCACTGGGGAGGCTGCTGTATACTACCACTGGGGAGGCTGCTGTATACTACCACTGGGGGGGCCTGTATACCTGTGCTGGGGTCCACCCTCGGCTTATACACGAGTCAATAGGTTTTCCCAGGTTTTGGGGGCAAAAGTAGGGGGGTCGGCTTATACACGGGTTGGCTTATACACGAGTATATACGGTAATACCATTTAGTGTATAGGAAAATGGGAAAAATTGCAAAAAATGTGCAATTACACATTTGTTTTTTTTTTTTTTTTTCACTATGTTCTTTATATGGTAAATAATGTATCATTATTATTCCTTAGGTCGGTAGAAGTTCGTAGATACCAAACATGTATACTTTTACTTTTATCTAAGTGGTGAAAACATTTTTTCAAGTTTAAAGAAAAAGAAGTGCACTTTTGTGCCATTTTCCGAGACCTATACCATTCTCATTTTTTGGGATCTGGGGCTGTGTGATGGCTTATTTTTTTGTGTTTTGAGCTGACAATTCTAGTGATACCATTTTTGGGTAGATACATTGTTCTAATCACCTTTTATTGAATTTTATTGCACTGTTCCGGTGACCAAAAAACGTAATTTTGACGTTTGGACTTTTTTTCTATTCCAGTTTACAGATCTGATTAATTGATTTTATATTTTTATAGATTTGGCATTTATGAACGTGGGAATACCAAATGTGTGTATATTTTTTACATTTTCTTAATAATTTTATTTTCAATTAGGCAAAAGGGGGGTGATTTGAACTTTTGTGTTTTTTTTATCATACATATTTTTAATAACTTTTTTCACTAGAGGGCCTCAGCACTCCACTGTCTGATCACTTCCCCTGTGTTCCAATGGGCTACAGCCTATCTGAACACAGGTGAAGTGATCACTTTTTGCTGGTGGTCTCACTGGGAGTTCACCAACAGGAGATGATTCCATACTGCTTCCGGAGTCATAACTGGATCCCGGGCTGTGCAGGTTACAGTGGAGATTGCATGATGTCTTCACAGGACCTCTGATCATGGCGTGGAACAGCGCAATCCTCACCGTGGTGCTATGGATCACACAGTCAGTTACTGACAGCGTGATCCAAAGGGTTAACACCACTGATTGGATTGCTGATCTGATCAGTGGTGCTATCTACACATCTCAGCTGATGAAATCAGCTGACATGTGTGTCGGAGGATGCAAGGTCACAGCGTGAGCTCGCATCAGGGGGTGGGACACGGCCAAGGGCGTCTATATATACGTCCTTGCTCCTAAAGGGGTTAAACAAGAGAAGTAAGGGCCATGCATGCAAACTTACAATCCAAAATTAAAGTGAATCTGTTACATGCAAAAATGCTATTAACTTGCAGATATGAGATTAATTTTCATGCAATTAGCATTTGAAATCTGCCCAGTGACTGCAAATTGAACCCCACTGCTGTTAGGAAAGGAAATGTATTCCTTACGGCAGCATTGTGGTTTCAGATACAGAGAAGGCGCTAGCATGGTTGAGTCACCGCTTTGTGTGTTGAGAACAATGGCTATAACTGTGGCTCCAGCACCAAATGATAGCCGCTTTAGCATTAGAAGATGCTGTCAGTCAGTGTGGGAGGTGTGATTACAGCTGCCACTCTCCATACACAGACTGAACCTGCGCCAGCGCCACCCCGGTAACTGAAACCAGAACGCTGCCTGGAATATTATAGCTCTTTTCTTTCAAGCAGGGAGGTTCAATGTACAAGTGCCGGGCAGGTTTCAGATGTTATTATCTGGCAGATTAGACTCATAGCAATTTTGCAAGTGACAGATTCACTTTTATTTTGAATTGTAGGCTTGCAAACACAGCCCTCACTCATTGCACAGACAAGTTTCTTTTAAATCAGAATGACACAAAAGGTAAAAAGAGCTTGTCATGTATAGTGAATTTATCTTTAGAGTAAGTAACAATATTCAAGTAGAGCTGCATGAACTGAAAAGTACTACTGAGTGTATAGCTAGTGTGGGGATAGATGATTGAAAATGTAGGAATGGAGCCCAGGTAAATGGTTGGCGAGGTGATAGGCCTGTTTATATACTTGTACAAAGCCACAATGGTCAGGCTCTGACCGTAACTTTTACATTGAAGTGCCTATTAAGCCTGTGCATTGTCATTGTGAAGGGAAGTGAAGCTGGGTCAGGTGTCCAATCATCTATTGTGATTACTGGATCCTATATTATAAGCTGTGTGTAGAGGCCTTTCCTGACATTGTAATCCTGCTCCTGCCTGTGATAGTATGGAGCCTTGATGCAGGATTACAATGTCAGATAACACCTGACATTTATCTAACATGTCTTTGAAACAACAGAAAATATGAGTCGTAAAATCCCCAGTAGCCAGAGTGAAAATTGCAAGATTACAAATTCTGTTTCTTTCTGTATGTTTTTAGGTTTTTTTATTGTTTTTTTTTTATTAAAGATCATGATATGAAACAATTGGATTTTTTTATTAAATATTCATGTAATGAATATTCATGAATTCATGTAATTCATGTACAAAAACCTAATTAAAATCAAAAGTCATTTTGTGATAAGATGGGAACAGATTTGGAATAGATAGATAGATAGATAGATAGATAGATAGATAGATAGATAGATAGATAGATGGATAGATGATAGATAGATGATGGATGATGGATAGATAGATAGATAGATAGATAGATAGATAGATAGATAGATAGATGGATAGATGGATAGATAGATGATGGATGGATGGATAGATAGTTAATAGACTATAGGACGGTTGAGAGGTGCATTATATTAGGCAGTAAAGGAAATTCTTTCATTGAATAATGTTGCTGAAGGCAATGGGGAAAATGGGCAGATGTAAAATCCAAAACAACAGAGTGTTCCCGGTATATACAGGGATGAAATGAGGGTGGGAACTATGCTGAAAAATATATAAAGCAATGAATGTACATATCTTATTTTATTGTTACATAAACAACACTTTCATGATATGTATATGCATGATATGTTCTTTTATATAGTTTAATCTTTATCGAAATGCACTTGTTCTCGTTTACTACTTTACATTACATTGGTCAAAGTACTGAGCTCAATGTGATATAAATGTGAATTTCTGCATACAATAGACTCATACATAAATTGGCACATAATATACAGTGCTGTTTTCTATAAAATCTAATCTGTATCGAAATGCTTGTGTTGGACATACTTTCATAATAAACTATTCTGACCATGCACAGTGTTTTATATAAGGACTAGGTTGTCTAAAAATACATTTGCAAAGTTACAATCGATATTCTCTAGTTATAGTGCCCTAAAGGAAGAGCTAAAAGAAGTTTATTTTCACAGTAAAATAGTCTTTATAGCAATAAGAATAAGGAATAATTTGTTTGTAAGTGCAGCTCAGGGGCAGGACTATACATCCTTTTGTGATGCTTATTGTCTTCTTGTCTGTCTTCCCTTTGTCTAGAACTAACAAGCCACACAGATTCACTCTAAACGCATTGCTTGGGAGAAGGCAAACTTCTTGACCCCCTAAAAAAATCAATTCAAAATGATATCATCCATAGAGATGAGCCACAATGTTCGAATTCGATTCGTCGAATTTGAGATTTGTTTGTCGAATGTTCATCGAACAACGTGAACCCCATTGAAATCAATGGCAGGCTACAGAAAACACCTTCAAGGGCTCCAAAAGCTGCCAAACTACTCAGAATGGACAACAAACACCACAAAAAGTGACAACAATTGAAACACAGTACAAATAGTCACAGGCTAAGTGGCTTAAGTTTTCTACATTAAGTAAAAAGACGGTGGAAGAGGAAAAGGGGAATGAGACACAGGTATGGACATGTCAAACCCTTCTTAAATCATGTAAAACATAGCAAGGGGACTCCAACAAGAATCCTTACTCCTTTCAAAGGGTCACACCTACAGCAAAATGGCATCAATTCTCCCACACCCAAAATTGCTCAATGGCCCAGCTTGCATGCCTGGCACAGGGTCTGGAACAGGACCTGGCCTAGCATTTCATGGTTAAAGCCTGCTCAGCAACTAAACGTTTTGTGTAGTATTACAGTAAAAACTACAGAGGTAGGTCAGTGACCTGAATAGGCCTAGTGGACCAGATCGCCTCGAAGCTCATGCAAGTGCTCCCGTCAATGTTATGCTCCGCCACACACAGGTGGGACCACCATTACTTTTGTGGAGCACTATAGAAAAAACAGAGAGGTAGGTCAGAGACTTAAATCGGCCTAGTGGGCCTGACCCCTCAAAGCTCATGCAAGCGCTTCCATCAATGTTATGCCCCGCCACACACAGGTGGGACCACCATTACTTTTGTGGAGTACTATAGAAAAAACAGAGAGTAGGTCAGACACCTGAAAAGCCTTAGTGGGCCGGATTCCCTTGAAGCTCATGCAAGCGCTCCCGTCAATGTTATGCCCCGCCACACATAGGTGGGACCACCATTACTTTTGTGGAGTACTATAGAAAAAACAGAGTGGTAGTTCAGAGACCTTTAGGCCTAGAAGGCCACATGAATCAAAGCTTGTGCAAGCGTTCCCATAAAATTCATGCCCCACCACACACAGGTGGGACCACCATTACTTTTGTGGAGTACTATAGAAAAAACAGAGAGATACGTACAGAGACCTGTTTAAAACCTAGAAGACCACATGAAGTCAAAGCTTGTGCAAGCGTTCCCATAAAGTCATGCCCCGCCACACAAGGTGGGACCACCATTAGTTTTGTGGAATACTATAGAAAAAACAGAGTGTAGTTTCAGAGACCTGTTTAGGCCTAGAAGGCCACATGAAGTCAAAGCTTGTGCAAGCGTTCCCATAAAATTCATGCCCCACCACACACAGGTGGGACCACCATTACTTTTGTGGAGTACTATAGAAAAAACAGAGAGATAAGTAGTCAGAGACCTGTTTAACCTAGAAGACCACATGAAGTCGAAGCTTGTGCAAGCGTTCCCATAAAAGTCATGCCCCGCCACACACAGGTGGGACCACCATTAGTTTTGTGGAGTACTATAGAAAAAACAGAGAGGTAGGTCAGAGACCTGTTTAGGCCTAGAAGGCCGCATGAAGTCAAACTTGTGCAATGTTCCCATAAAAGTCATGCCCCGCCACACACAGGTGGGACCACCATTATTTTTGTGGAGTACTGTAGAAAAAACAGAGAGGTAGTCAGAGACCTGTTTAGGCCTAGAAGGCCACATGAAGTCAAAGCTTGTGTAAGCATTCCCATAAAAGTATGCCCCGCCACACACAGGTTGGGCCACCATTAGTTTTGTGGAGTACTATAGAAAAAACAAAGAGATACGTCAGAGACCTGTTTGTGCCTAGTAGGCCGGATAAAGTCAACGGGAACCTGTCACTGAATATTAGAGATGATCAACCACCCTAGTGTTTGAATTCGATTCGGTTTGTCGAATTGAGGGTATGTTTGGCGAATGTTCGCCGAATGTTTGTCAAACACTGTCGAATATCATTGAAAACAATGGCAGAAAAAACAAACACATATTAACACATAGAAAACACATAGAAAACAACTTCTAAGGTGTCCAAAAGGTGACAAACTTCTCAGAAGATACAACAAACACATGGAAAAGTGACAAGTACATATAAAAACGCGCAAAGAAAAGAGATCGACGAGTAAAACGAGGAGGGACACAGATATAGGCATGTCACGCCTTCGAAAATCCAATTTTACTCCAGTATTGTAAGGCATCATGCAGACAATGAGTATTGCTTGATTTTTACTTCGGTTTCTGTAAGGCCTCGTGCAGACGATAAGTATTGCTTGATTTTTACATCTGTATCTGTAAGGCCACGTTCAGACGATGAGTATTGCTTGATTTTTACATCTGTATCTGTAAGCCATGTTTAGACGATGAGTATTGCTTGATTTTACTTCGGTTTCTGTAAGGTCTCGTGCAGACGATGAGTATTGCTGATTTTACATCTGTATCTGTAAGGCCACGTTCAGACGATGAGTATTGCTAGATTTTTACTTTGGTTTCTGTAAGGCCACGTTCAGACAATGAGTATTGCTTGATTTTTACTTCAGTATCTGTAAGGCCACATTCAGACGATTAGTATTTCTTGATTTTTACTTCAGTATGTGTAACGCCACGTTCAGACGATGAGTATTTTGTGATGTTTTTCCTCACTATCTGTAAGGCCTTGTGAAGATGATGAGTATTGTGTCACATTTAGGGGACTACATGAATAGTTCCCTTTTTTCAAAAAATTTGGGCACAGACACCACTTAAGTGGCATCAATTGCACCACAGTTGCAAACTTTAAATGGTTACTTTTAGGCAAAAATCCACAAGGCTTTAGTCTCCCCAGGACACAGGGGTAGAAAAGGCCTTGCGGATTCATGCCTTGTGTATCTTTATAAATGTTAGTCTGTCTACATTCTGGGTGGACAGACGCATGCACCTTTCTGTCAGCCCACCTCCAGCAGCGCTAAAGACACGTACGTTCTGAGAGAACGCTGGCTGCGGGCACGACAAGATCTCCAAGGCGTGAGTGGCGAGCTCATGCCATTTTTCTAGTTTGGAAGCCCAAAATGAGAAAGGCTCCAGTTCCCCAGTCATTGCATCAATGTTAAGTTGGAGATACTCGTGTACCATCTGCTCCAGGTGTTGAGTATGTGTCAGACTTCTCGTGTCTTCAGACCTTGAAAATGATGGTCTGAAAAAATCTTGAAACGAGGCCACAAAATTGATGGTACCACCACCAGATATGGTGTTACTGGTACAGTGCGAGTGATGATGACACGACAGTCCCACGGTTTACAAGTTGGAACTGTGAGATTCACTTTGTCTACTACTACCACTGGTGGTTTGTGAAAAAGCCGATCTGAGATTATGTATCAGCTTCTGCTGATAGTCCTGCATGCGTGCGTCCCTTTGTATGGCATGGAATTATTTCAGCAAGTTTGGTCTTGTACGGAAATCGAGGAGTGTGGCAACCCAGTAGTTGGCATTGCTTCTAATTTGGACAATCCGAGGGTCATGTTGCAGGTAGCGCAGCAAGAAGGCACTCATGTGTCTTGTGCACCCAGGAGGACCAAGTCCTTGTTGTGTTGGTGGTGGGGAGGTTAGAATGATGCTTCCTTCCTCTACCCTCTCCCCCCAACCTCGCACAACAGAAATGTCATCAAGGTCTTCCTCATCTGCTGACTCTTCAATGCTCATCGCCAGTTCATCCTCCATTTCTTCCTGGGCTCCTGCCCCTTCCTGAAGAGGTTGGTTTCTAACATGCGCCCGCGTGAATGTCTCTCCACCACCCTCCTATGCCTGCCGTCTTGGTGCTGCCGACTGTGAGGATCTTGCAGATGTTGTCATCCCTTCCGTATAGGACTCCTCCTGTACTTCCTCAACCTCCTCTTGTCCCACTACCTGACTCCGAATATTGTTTAGAGTGTGCTCCAGCATGTAGATGACCGGAATAGTCATGCTGATAATGGCATCGTCAGCACTAAACAACTTCGTCGCCATCTCAAAACTGTGCAGAAGGGTGCATAGGTCCTTGATCTGAGATCACTCCTGCAGCGTGATCTGCCCCACCTCTGGATCTCGTTGGCCCAGGCTATACTTCATAACGTATTGCACCAGGTCTCGGCAGTGGTGCCACAGTCGCTGCAACATGTGCAGAGTAGAATTCCAACGTCATCGCATTTCAGCCAGTGAACGGGCAAGCCGAAAGACTCCTGGAGCAAAGCGAGTCTTTGAGCTGTGGGATGTGAACGCCGGAAGTGAGCACACAGCGACCGTGCCCTCTGCAGAAGCCCATCTAGGCCCGGATAGTGTGTCAAAAATTGCTGGACAACCAGATTCAACACATGAGCCATACAAGGCACGTGTGTGATATTGCCCCGGCGAAGGGCCGCACCCAGGTTTGCAGTATTGTCGCACACGGCCTTCCCTAGCTGCAGTTAGAGTGAGACAACCATTGCTAAAACTCGGTCGCCAGAGCTGACCACAACTCCTCAGCTGTGTGACTCACATTTCCTAGGCATTTCAAGGTAAAGACCGCCTGATGGCATTGAGCCCTGCTGCCAGCATAGTAGGGAGGTGTGCAGGATTCCTTCTGTGCAGTTGCAACGCAGGGTAGCATTACCAGACAGGCTTTGGGCGGAGGTGGAGGACCGAGACGAGGTTGAGGAGGCAGAAACAGTGAAGGAACTTCTACCTACAGAGAATGGATGCACAACTCATGGGGACGGCAAGACTTGGACAGCAGACCCTTCTCCAGCTCTCACCATAGTTAACCAATGCCCAGTCAGCGACATGTAATGCCCCTGTCCATGCTTAATGGTCCAAGTGTCTGTGGTGAAATGCACCCTGTCACACACAGAGTTTTTCAAGGAAACGGTGATGTCTGTGACATGCTGGTGTAGCGCAGGCACACCTGTCTTGGAGAAGTAGTGGCGACTGGGCATCTGGTGCTGTGGCACTGCGACGGACATAAGGTTTCAAAAATCCTCTGTGTCTACCAGGCAGAAAGACAGTATTTCTGAAGCCAACAGCTTGCAGATGGTGAAATTCAAGCGCTTAGCTTTCTCATGGCTAGGAGGAAATGGCCTTTTACTTGTCCACATCTGAGGGATGGAGGGCTAGCTGCTGTGCTGAGACACAGTTGAGTATGGTGTCCCCGGGAAACTGCTGGTCTGGGAGGGAGGTGCAGGTGAAGATGTAATGTTGCCTTCATCCAAAGGTGGTGCTCTCGATGTCTGAGAGAGGTCAACACCAGCAGCATTGTCCACTTGAAAACCAAGTGACGACCTGCCAATCACATTGCCTCTTGTGGGTAAAGAGGTGGAAGGTGTACTTCCAAAAGCATGTGTGACAGCTGTCCCCACAGTCACAGACGATGAAGAACACACAGATGCTTTTGATGAGGCAGACGGTGGTAGGTCTTACCCGCTAGCCTGCATACTAGCACAGTGAGCTTCCCACAGTGACTTGTGCTTTATGACCATGTGGCGGTTCGTACATGAAGTACTCAAGCTAATGAGTTTTTGGCCTCTACTCAGAGATTTGTGACAAATCTTGCAGATGACATGAATTGGGAGATCCTTGGCGATGTCAAAAAAGGCCCAGGCTAGGCAAGGCTTAGAGCCCATGCGAGCTGCAGAGCCAGGACGACTTCCGCTCATAGACAGAGTTGTGGCTACGGATGCAGTTGTTGGCGGGCTTCCAGTGCTCCTTCTATGTCCAGGAAGGTGCAACCTAACCTCGTCATCAGTAGCATCCTCCTCCACCTCCTGTGCTGACCTCATCGACTGGCTGACTGTGGGTTGACAGTAAGTTGGATCTCCAACCTCATCATTATCCTCTGTGTTCTCACACCCCTCATCCTCAGAGACAACCTCTTCCTGCCTTGACCTATAACTTGTCAATCAAATCCGGTATCTGAGCCTCCTCAGCATCATCCTCCTGGTGTACACCAACAGTATGTACTGTTAGGGAATGAGGGTCTGCATAAAGGTCAGAGCTTCTTCATCTGGGCCTGGGTCTGACTCACAAAGCTTCTGAGCATCAGGGCAGATCATTAACTCATCTGGACTCACTGCAGCTTTGGAGCAGACCTCTGATTCCCAGGCTAATGTGTGACTGAACAGCTCTGCAGACTCAAACATGTCTGTTACCCTAGTCTGAGTAGGGTGGCTGGACACTTGGGAGCTTGGAGTAATCAAGTGTGAATGGTCTGACACCTCAGATGACTGGAGGGTTTGTGATGTAGAAGTTGAGGTGGAGGAGAGGCCACTTGATGGAGCACGCGAGATCCATTCAAGCACCTGCTGTTTTTGTGCCTCACTTACAAGTGGTATCGATGGTCGTGTCCGTAAGAAAGGGATCATATCCGATTGGCCACGTAAAGAAGTAGACATCTTATTTTGGCTCCAAGATTGACTATCTTCAGCAGATGTTAATCTAGCTTTAGCATCTACCCCAAACTTTTTTTTCCCTTTCAACCATGCCTACTCCCATTTCCACCAGCAGCAGGCCTTTTGCATCTCATTTTGTATATGAAAAAATTGGGAGCAGTACAGTTGTTTTAAAAAAAAAAAAAAGTTGAATGTCAATCAAGCAGAGGTGACTGAACCAACACTGCTACTAGGCCCAAAGTGAGACCTGGGCAAGGTGCAGTTAAAAATTAGTAGGAAGTACACTGGCGGTGTACTAGATTGTATTACAAAGGTGTACAGTAATAGTTTTGTCACGCTGCGACTTGACAGAAGTCAGATGTGGCCAAGGTGCAGTTAAAAATTTGTAGGAAGTACACTGGCAGTGTAGCAGATTGTATTACAAGTGGCCTACACTAATAGTTTTGTCACGCTGCGACTAGACCAGAAGTCAGATGTGGACAAGGTGCAGTTAAAAATTAGTAATGAAGTACACTGGCGGTGTAGCTTTTCACAAGTGGGCTACACTACTGTGTAAATCACACTGCTACTAGTCCGAACTAATTGCTGAGGCTAACAGCAGCAAAAAAATGCCTATTTAAGACAGGTGGTGTAGCTTTCTTAACAGCAGTGCTACACTACTTGCCCTAAAGGACTCCCAGAGCTAGATGTGGCCAGACGCTGTGAAAAAGACTTGTACAGCACTCTGGCACACACTGCCTGGCAAAAACTAATAGGGACTGCTCTAACCTAGCCCAAAGGGCTGTAATTAAAACTAGTCCCTGTTTCTATGGAGTAGATCTGAAAAAGGGCTGTTACAGACCTACTCCCTAGTCCCTACTCCCTACTCCTACGATACAGCTCTTACAAGAGTTGATTCTGCTAACATTCACACCCTCCCCACAGCCCCTACTCCCTAAATCTATCTGTCTAACTATGTATTAGCTCTGTAGCTGAATGGGATAGTAGAATTCAGAGTTTTGACTGTATGGCACCCACAGCATCAGCAGTGCAGTCTGACACACAGCTACAGCAATGAATAAATGGTGGGGATGAAGAAAATGGCCGGGTCTTATAGGGCAAGGACATGTGACATACACAGCCAATGATGCCGGACCTTACTTGTGCAAAACATGCCCCTTACTGTGTTTCACTGTGATTGACTCAAAGCCTGCACTGCCCCACTCTACATGGGTCTGGAGAAAAAAAAAAAGAGCTCCATCACTTCAGCAGCACTGATCTGAACCCCACCATTTCACCCCCCCCCCGCACACTATACACTGAAAATGGATATTAAGATTGAAGATCAGTATTAGCAGTATTAGTGTGAAAAGCCAGGTATGCTTTTGTTGACCGAAGGGTTATCGAACATAACCTCGAACTGCCGAATTTGAAGCTAATTGTTCTAATTCGACGAAAGACTCGAACACCGCCCAAAACAGGTTAGAATTTGATTATGGTGAACATTTCGAATCGAACATCGCCATGGGCGTTGCTAGGGTCAAAAAACATCCGGGCTCGGGCCCACTGAGCTGCATTTTTCGGAATAAATTTAAATAAAACCCAAGTAAAATGTACTTAAATAACCAGTGACACTCTACATATATAATATTAACAGTTTTAATGCTTTAAAACATTATAGAGATTGCCAACATGCACTCAATAAATACACAAAATATAACAGTATTAGGCCAACATCCAAGTAATCCTAAGGCTTCTTTCACATGAGCGCATTTCTGGCGTTAATACCGTGATTTTAAAGTGCATGAATTTCGCTGTCAAAAACGCCATTAAAGAACATGTTCTATAATGACTTTTTTTAGCAGTATCTTCTTGACCCCATTGACGTGAATGGGGCGTGCTCCCGGCGAAAATTGGGTGCTTTAAAAGCACGCGATTAGTGTTCGGGGAGAAGCGCTTATCTGAATAAGCCCTAAAGGTTTTTCTTACTACTTTGATCCACTCCTCTAGGATACAGTTCTATCTATTGTGTTAATGAAAAAATAGCACCAGTGGTATATACAGGCCCCAGCAGTATTACAGCAGCCCCAGTGGTATACAGCAGCCTCCCCAGTGGTATATACAGGCCCCAGCAGTATTACAGCAGCCTCCCCAGTGGTATATACAGGCCCCAGCAGATATTACAGCAGCCCCAGTGGTATACAGCAGCCTCCCCAGTGGTATATACAGGCCCCAGCAGTATTACAGCAGCCTCCCCAGTGGTATATACAGGCCCCAGCAGTATTACAGCAGCCCCAGTGGTATACAGCAGCCTCCCCAGTGGTATATACAGTCCCCAGCAGTATTACAGCAGCCCCAGTGGTATACAGCAGCCTCCCAAGTGGTATATACAGGCCTCAGCAGCATTACAGCAGCCTCCCCAGTGGTATATACAGGCCCCAGCAGTATTACAGCAGCCTCCCCATACTTTGAAGTATATGAATGTCAAAGGTGGTGAAAGGGTTAAATTACATTATATACAGCACACATGTACTGGATTAACACATGCTCATTACATACATCATACATGTCCAGAGTACACACATACTATATAACAGATGCACAGCAGGTACACATCATATACACAGAACATGCATGTAGGACAAGTGTATATACACACTTCACTATATTCAAAATATATCCTAAATACACAAAGAGACACAACCCACACACAGAGACACAAAACCCACACAGAGGCACAACATACACAGACACAACATACACAGACTCAACCCGCATACAGAGACACAACCCGCACACAGAGACACAACCCGCACACAGAGACACAACCCGCACACAGAGACAACATACACACACACAGAGACAACGTACACACACACAGACAACATACACACACACAGAGACAACATATACACACACAGAGACAACATACACACACACAGATACAACATACACACACAGAGACAACATACACACACACAGAGACAACATACACACACACAGAGACAACATACACACACAGAGACAACATACACACACACAGAGACAACATACACACACAGAGAGACAACATAACACACACCACAGAGACAACATACACACACAGAGACAACATACACAACACAACATACACACACAGAGACAACATACACACACACAGAGACAACATACACACCACACAGAGACAACATACACACACACAGAGACAACATACACACACAGAGACAACATACACACACACAGAGACAACATACACACACACAGAGACAACATACACACACACAGAGACAACATACACACACAGAGACAACATACACACACACAGAGACAACATACACACACACAGAGACAACATACACACACAGAGACAACATACACACACACAGAGACAACATACACACACAGAGACAACATACACACACACACGAGACAACATACACACACAGAGACAACATACACACACAGAGACAACATACACACACAGAGACAACATACACACACAAGAGACAACATACACACACACAGAGACAACATACACACACACAGAGACAACATACACACACAGAGACAACATACACACACACAGAGACAACATACACACACAGAGACAACATACACACAACAGAGACAACATACACACACACAGAGACAACATAAACACAGAGACATGGAGACACACACTCCTTTGTGCTGCAGGGGTGGAGGCTGGTGTACATGTGCTTTACCTGCTTCCAGCAGCTGAGCACCTCCCCCACTCTCTGCCAGGACTGTCCAGCAGGAGAGCTGTCATCTGGTGGATTAGAGCTGCTTCTCCTCTGGATCTTCCAGCAGAGGTGAGGTGACTTCTCCTATGTGTCGGTTCTCACCTCTTCACTTCATAGACCGCGCCATGCGGGAAGAGAAGAGCACTGGCCAATCAGCTCTGCTGTCACTCAGTGTGCTGTGAGAGGTTAATTGGCCAGTGCTCTTCTCCTGCAGGACACGCCCCCTCTGTGAGTTGCTGGACCCGGAGGAGGTAAAAGCTGCTGCACAGTGCACACATGAAAGTGCAGGTTCCCGCAGCATAGAGCGGCAGAGGCACTGTAGGAGATAGCAGGAAGTCAGGGAGAGAAGAACTGCCAAAGGCAGTATCTGATAGAGCGGCCCTTCAGCACCTCCACAGATGCCGACCCCTATTTTATCAGCAGGTAGCGGCGCTGGGTCCGAGGCGGCGAGATTCGGGGCTCTATGCATAAGAATCGGGGCTGCAGCCCCGATTCTTAATGCATAGCGACGTCCCTGAACATCGCTCATCTCTCATCATCCATGTAATGTAGTTATCTACTTAAGTGAATGGTTTAATGGTAACATTTCTGAATCAAGTACTTGATCCCACTAGCAGTTGATTACTCACAGACAGCTTTAAATAGTGACATCAGGTTCCTAGTTTTTGAGCATAGGTGTGACAGCATTGCCCAATATTTTTTTAACGTATGTCCATCATTGACATAGGCCACGATGGTCCCAAATACTGGTAATAATATTCCAATGACAGTAAGTTCATAG
This sequence comes from Allobates femoralis, assembly GCA_033576535.1. Classification (NCBI taxonomy): domain Eukaryota; kingdom Metazoa; phylum Chordata; class Amphibia; order Anura; family Aromobatidae; genus Allobates; species Allobates femoralis. Next base: position 637,878,149 of record JARQOC010000003.1, read on the forward strand.
AATGCATCACAACCCATCAACTCAAAATAAATAAAAATGCCAGACCTACCCTAAACTTATAGATGAAAATATAATCCCAAAAATAAATGCTGTCCCTAGAATAACCCCAGATAGTAGAAAGTTTAGACCAAGACCAGATGCAAAAATAAAACCCCAGAATATATGAACACCTCTGAGCCCGTAAATAAATACAGACTCAGACAAGAAGCTGACCTTCCCCCAATAATACAGACCATAAATATGACTACAAACTAAGATTATGCCTCTTAATTAAAGACGCCAGAATAAATAAATACCTTAATTAAGACACCTCAAATAAGACTCTCCAAAACAAATACAAATCCTAGTTTAAATAAATATTCACAATAGACCTAAATTCATAAAAAAGTCCTAAGTAAAAGTCCGAAGACCGCAACCTCTAAATATAACAGTCCAAGACAAAAAATGCAATGTTTATTAAATAGTTGAAGTGGTGGAGGTTCTTATTTTCTCTTTACTGTTGGATGCCCTGGGCCAAGCACTCTACTGCCATCACTTTGTTCCACGATTGAGTACATACCAAAAGGACTCCAAGAAAGGACAACTGGTGACCAGGCAGTAGATCATGGATACTTCAAGCTCATTGTTGTGTGTGGGTAAAGACTAATCTGTCTTGTCTAATTGAAGGAGCTAATGTTGCATGGATTCCTGAAAATGTTTAGTCTGGTTGTGATAGAATAGTATCAGAACATACCGTACATTGAATTGCAAGGCATTGTGTAAAGATCTGGTAAGCCAAAATGGTGAGAAAGTCCATGTTGACCATTGTCAACCCCCAAAAAGCTTAATGAAGAAGACAGCCTAGTACATTAAATCACTATTTGTTTATATAATTTGGAAGGCTAGGTTTGTGTATGTGTGTGTATATGTGTGTAGCACTTAATTGAGGAAAAGATAGCACCATAGGCTACTAAGAGAACAAGGCATGGCAGCAGATGGAGTATGAAGCTCACGGAAAGTACACATTTACACAGTTACTTGCCATGCCCATAACCTTCTTAAACATTGTTGCAAACCAAGTACACCCTTTGCATAGTAATGGTTTTCCTAAATGTCAATGACATGGATCTGTAGCTAACCTCTTGGTGCCAAAGAACTGCTTAAGAGGTTTTGTGAAGTCCGTGTCTGTAGACAAGCAATTAGGTGAAATATCATAAACTGAATCTACTGAAATAATAAATAGTCCACTATAAAGTATCTATTTATGACATATAAGTCTTGTTCCTTATCTTTTTTATAGAATAATTCTAAGATTTTAAAATCTTCTAGTGCTGGGCTGATGCACACAAAACAATTTGCAATGTTTTCGAAAGAATGAGGATATAATAACGGGTGCATGGTGGCTCAGCGGTTAGCACTGTGGCCTTGCTATGATGAGGTCCTGGGTTCAAATCCCATCAAGGACAACATCTACAAGGAGTTTGTATGTTCTCCTCATGTTTGCATGGGTTTCCTCCAGGCACTCCAGTTTCCTCTCTCATTGTAAAGACATACTGAGAGGATCTTTAGATTGTTAGACTCAATGGGGACAGCGTTACTGATTTATATATAGTTAATATAATATATTATTATTTAATTAATTATTGAATATATAATTACATAATTATATAATATAATTAATAGCACTATATAAATGAATAAATATTATTATTATAAAAAAATGCTGCAAAAATATTTTACTTGTAAATTCACAGCAAAATGATTGAGAAGTCAAAATACACATAATTTTTTAATGTTGTGTTTATGGCTTTTTTATGTTTATAAAATGAAGCATGCTTTAGTTACATTTACAACATAGGAATGAAATACAGTACTTCTGTATTATAAGCAGGAACCTGGTTAATATTTGGAAAAAATTGTTTATTGGAGGATGAATGGTGAATGTCCTGGTCTGTTCATGTTTTTCTATTGCAGCGGATGCAAAGCTACAAAATACTTTTCAGTTTGTTATTTGAGAACTTTGCATGGAAGCATTGACTTCAGTAAGTACATTATCTTTGGGGAGAGTAAACAGCAATGAGCTGTACCAGAGAGTGAAAGAAAACCGGCCAACAACTGTCCAGTGTTTGTGGGAAGCTTTCAAGAATGTGAGAAAATAGTGATGAGTGACTACTTCCGGGTTCACTCATTAATCCTCATGAACTTTCACTGCATTCCCTGCCCAACCTCTGTGACAGCGTCTGTAATTCGTTGCAGTCAGACTGCACCTCTAACCTCTGGGTTGGCGTTTGTGTTTCGGTGCCCTTGCATTAGCTGTCTGTGTCCCAAAGTGACTTATAGAAATAAATAAATAATGTAAAAAAATGGCATCTGGTTCCCCGTACATTGATAGCGCAGATAAGGTAGATGGCTGAGGGCTGCAGCCCTTAGCTGAGTGCGTTATCTTGGCTGGGCCCCCCAATTTTGATAACCAGCGTAGATAAAGCAGATGGCTGGGGGTTAGTATTCTCAGCTTGTGGAGCATTAAAATCACATAAAAAATACGGTACGGTTTTGGTGAGTTTTTCGGCCAGGGGATGGAGTTCCCACATTGAGTTCAATGGTGCCGGATTTTTCAATTCAATGGTGTCGGATAATCAGGTAATGCAGCATCATTGAAGTCCATGATCCAATGATGTTTGTTATATTACAACAACTCAGTGAGTTTCTTTAGTCTCCGTATTCTGAACTGATTAGGCATTTGGGACTACACCAAATAAACTGCCATAGTGGCAGATGACACACTTTAAAGCATAACCGTCATTTTAATTTTTATGTAATAAATCAATAGTAAACATAAAAATTATGAGATATGAGATTCTATGTAGATGGAAGATGGAGGGGGCAGAGCTTTATTTCTAGCTCCTCCCCCTCCATCATCACAGAATCTCATCAGTAAAACTGCCATCTCCAATATCAGTAATGGGAAAGTCGTCACTGTATACAGATATTACCTCAGAATTGAGAATTTTGATAATGTCTGATCAATTCTGGTAGAGAAAGAAGCAAATTTGTCTACTAAGGCTGGCTTCACACCACGGTTTAGAGCTGTCAGATTCTGTGTTTTGCAGGATGCACCGGACAGAACCTGACAACACCGGACAAGCACAAACTGAGGGCAAATATGCCCTCCGATCCTGTTTTGTGAGCGTCTCTGCTGTTGTACAGTGCTGAAATTTCAGCTTGTGTGTGCAGGAGAGCTGCCCGCAGTGCTGAAATTTCAGCCATGGAGCTCTCTATGGTGCTGAACTTCAGCGCTCTTCAGTAAAAGGCATTCGGGAAACGATCCTGTTTGTTTGCTGGATCCGGGGTTATCCGGTGCCCTGAGATTTCCATGTTAAGGGCACCGGATTTCCGGGAGGATCCGGTTTTGTTCATTTTTTGCACCGGACACAAAAAATGCTGCAGACACCGATTTTGTGTCTGGGGCAAAAATCGAACACGACTGGATCCAGCTGGAAAAGCACAAAACCAAAGGCCAAATAAGGCCAATCCGGCACCATAGGGACACATGGGGCCAAAACCGCATCAGGTTCTCTCCGGTTCAAACCGGACAGAACCTGATACCACAAAACTGTGGTGTGAAGCCGGCCTAATATGTATTACAAAGTTGCTTTTTGTCACGTGTACTACTGATTTGTTGAATAAAAATTAAAATGATGTTTATAATTTAAGCTCTGCTTTGAGTTATATTAAGAACAGTCGCCATTAATTTGAGTCAAAGATTGGAATTCCTCAATTAAACCATGCATGTTATGGCAATACACATAGGCCAGGGTCACACATACCATCCGTTTTTGGCTTAAATTAGTTTTTGGGAACAGTTTGGACATTTTTTTTCCAAAGTCCAAAAATACATATGCATTAACGCATGTGTCTGTGCGTTTTTCCAAAACGCCTGCGTTTTATGCAGCATCCCTAAAACCACTGTTAGCAGCGTTTTTGGGTGCAGTAAAAAAATGCATGCTTTTTTTTTAACATAGGGCCCTAAGGGAGACGCATGCGTTACCGCAAGGTACATATAGGCACCATGCGTTAATGCATTAGTGAAAAAAATTACTAAGTCCAAAAAATGTCCAGGACCTCAGGGGACACTATTGGCACCCTTAAAAAAAAGGATCCTGTTTTCTAAGGGCTTAAAAAAGCACATTGGCATGTATGACCCTGTCCAAAGCCACAGTACATTTTATCACATGTGCCCTTCGTCCACATTTGCAAACACTCAACACACTGCTTGCAGACCTTGTGAGGGGCCCAACATCTATCTTCATTACAAAGTTGTGCTTGACAAATGTGCTGAGGTTCCTCCTTTGATTGAGATTGGTGACAATGTCCCAGATACAACTAAAGAAATGAGGTCTGTTTAGGCACTTACAATGAGCAAAAGAGGAAACAGACATGATCTGAAAGAAAATAACCCCTTGAATGCAGACATTTGGAATACATTTCCTTATATAGAGTGGCGCACAACCTCTCACCACACTGCCTCACGTGTAACTGAATAGCCTAGACAAGGGATCTCAAACTCCAAGCCTCAAGAGCCACCAACAGTGCATATTTTTAGGATTTCCTTAGCATTGCACAGGTGTTGAAAACCTGAACTGTTGGCAGCCCCTGAGGTCCTGGAGCTTGAGATCCCTGGCCTAGACAAATAGCAACCTGTTGCCAGCCACCAAAATCATCCTCCACCCCTCCCCCCAATAGGAAGGCTAGCTCTCAACCTATAGCAAAGCACTGGTGCTACCGTCGGATCCAACGTAGAGTATTTACATTAAGATGAACTATAGAGAAAAAAATCTGATGTTATAGAAGAAAACTAACTACAATTGTGAAATAACCATGCCTATTTTAGTCTAACGGAGCAGAAACATGTAAGGCAACACAAGTTATGTTCAACATTGTTCCCCAGTGTCAGTGGTAGTTTAATAAGCTGTCCAGACATCCAAAGAGGAAGAAAGCACTCAAAATTTGTACTGAGTGATCCGTAATAGATGGTTCAGTCTGCAAAGGCTGCCTTGTGCTTGGCATGGCAGGTCCTTCTTCCACAGAGCAATGTGTTGCAATGATCTTTTCTGCCGCATGTAAAATAATTTCACCCAATAAACAAGCATTTTGCTTGTTCATCAACTGATCAGCAGCCAGTTTATAATTAAGGATGATCTCTGTCAAATTAAATAAAGCCAAAAAGGAACAGAGTTCCATATTTATGTTGTACTTAAAAGATCATGTCTTAACTAACGGTGAACAATATGGGTATTCCATTGAGAAGTTTAAGGTTCCCTTTTGCATGATATCTATCATATGTAGTGTAAACAGGATAGACAAAATGCATGACAGCTAAGTAGTTTATTAACCCTTGTAAGATGTACAGGGTGGGCCGTTTAAAGGGTGGGCCATTTATATGGATACACCTAAATAAAATGGGAATGGTTGGTGATATTAACCGTCTGTTTGAGGCACATTAGTATATGGGAGGGGGACCATGGCGGCCATTTTGAAGTTGGCCATTTTGGATCCAACTTTATTTAGGTGTATCCATATAAATGGCCCACCCTGTATAATACATTTTCCTATATTTAAAAGCATCCTCAAGACTTTCTCTTAGGGTATGTGCATAATGTGCCCTTTAAAAGGATTGACTGGTCTAACACAACTAGTGTGAAATTACTTTATGTACCGAACATCAATGCACACGTGCAATGGAAGAGTTTATATCAAGTGAGCAGTTTATTAACAAGTTCTAGGTGAAGCGACAGGCTAACGTTTCGGCCAGAGTACTGGCCTTGTTCACAGAGTCGCTGAAAAAACATGAAAAATATTTACAGTAAGTGACATGAAAATTGCAAATTTTACAAATTTTCAGTGTAAGGATCAACATATGTACAAAAGAAAAAGAAAGATGTCTCATGCTTTGAGTTAGTATAAACAATGATGAAGGCCCAGGAGTGTTAACTTAGCGGGGTTCAAAGGATCAGAGAGAGCGAGATAATCAACCGTAATAGTGGATTCATAGAGGTATTGCGATAGAGGTGGTATAGATATGTTAATGTGGCTAGACATACCCTATGATATTGAGGCTAGAGATATAGTTGATCACCAAGTAGGTATAAGGGGTATACAGGGTGTCCTTGTTTGGAAGGTTCCTGTGAAATTGAATGCACTTAAGTCAGGGCAGCAGTATAAGGCAATGGTATTCCAGTGAGGGTGATCTATTACCATAGTATTATGTTGGAACAGTGCCAAGTGGTGTTGCCTCCCAAGTAGTATACAGTATGTATATTGTGTAGTGCCTTAGAGGTTAAAAAAAGGGTGGTGTTCATGGTGCCCCATGATGTAGAATGTACAATAAGTATACAGTGAAGTATCTTGGGGGTTACTAGTGTCCCAGGTGACAGGGGAGACTATGATGCAAGGTAATAGTTTGTCATGCATAGGAGTAAGAATGACTGCTGTGTCAGAGTGAAGTTAACATCTTGTGTGTCAGATGAGGTATCAATTCAATTCCATATTTACCCCTAGTAGAAATGTGATACCACTCTCAGCCTGTGGTAGTAGCTGGTTCCCTGTGTGGGGATAGAGCTAAGCTCTCTGGTTAGATATGGGAAGACATACAATACGTAGCATTAGTAAGGCAGGGTGAGAAGGATATACTTAGCTTGGTCAAATGAAGTGCTCAGGTCTCACTGGGATTGAGGGTGCCGTGTGGAATGCTGACACAACCGTGTCAAAGCTGGAGATGGGCAGGTGTGGTCGGGAGCGTTCTCCCTTATATCCTGGCGGTCCGGTGGCAAGGCCGGAAATGCCGCCGGACACCGGCGCATGCGCACTGAGGGCGGTGACGTCACCGGAAGTGACGTTACGCTCCGGGGGAGTAGTTGTGTGGATTGTCATAGCAACCCTAGGAGATAGGGAAGCTATGACTGGATGCTAGCAATGTCTATTGCACGCAGCTAAGGGACAGAGGTGCAATTAGGAAGTGGTAGAAATGCTAAAGGAAGGATCGGTGTGCAGGAGGGGAGGTGGGAAAAGGAGGAGAGAAGGAAAAAGATCTTGTTATTCATGGTGTTATGGGTAGAGCCTGGATACTCCTGAGTGTAGTGTGAATGATCAGATCCAATTGTCATGAAGCATTTTAAAACTTGCAGTATTTGGCTACATAGGACCTTGAGCATGGGATGCATACAGATAATATCTGCTCATGGTTGGAATCATTACAGTACAATACATATGATGAACACATACATTAAATCTGTATGACATTATACTGAAGCCCTGGAAAAGAAAAACAATGAATGGAGAAAAACAATCAAACTCAGGATGGAGTCCAAATAATAGAGGGGTCGAAATAATAAAGGGGGGAAAAACAAGGGGGGGGGGTTGGGGAAAAAGGGGGTGGGGTTTTATAAATAAAACCTACAAAAGTCCTGCGAGCTACGTTATGCATATTATTGTCTTACCCCTCAGGAAGAGGAACACTGTGAAGATGACTACAGGAGAAGCTACTACGTGTTTGTCTAGAAAAAAGGAGAAAAACCACATTCATATTAGCCAGTCTATCTCACGGTTGAGACCCTTTGGCGTCAGTGTGTCAAGAGTATAAATCCAATAGGTTTCCCTTTGGCGCAATAATTGGATATGATTCCCCCCTCGTTTGGGTCTGTGGACTTGTTCCAATACCTGAAAGCGTAGTTGAGAAACGTTATGTTTGGCCTCGTGGAAATGTGCTGGTAATGGTAACCAGTTTTTTTCCGGTTCTTATCGTCGATTTGTGGCTGGAGATACGATCCCTCACTGCTTGAGTGGTTTCACCGACGTATAACAAGCCACAAGGACATTTCACTATGTAAATTACAAAATTGGTTTCACAGGTGAAGTAACCTTTGATGGGATAAGCTTTACCGGAACGCGGATGTACTACCTCATGTCCTCTGATGATGTTGGAGCAGCATCGGCATGTGCGTCCTAGACAGGGAAATGTGCCTGATCTCCTTTGTCCTGATAGGGTAGTTTGTTGTGCTTGTGATGGAGTAGGCATGTCAGCTCTGACCAAGTTATCTCTGATATTTGCTGGTCTTTTTGTACACATGATTGGTTGATTTTGGAATTCTTTAATCAGAGGATATGCTTTGGTCAGGAGTGGCCAATGTTTCCGTATGAGTTTATGTACCCGTAGAATGGCCGGGTGATAGTTGTGGACAAAGGGGAGTCTAGGGATGTTCTGGTCAGTTTTGATGGTTGTTTGTTCTGTCTCAGATAAGGCTAGTGTCAATTCGCTATCCAGTAAGGGAGTGGGGTAATGTCGTACTTTGAACTTGTCTGACATCTCTCTCAACCGGTTGACTCTCTTGGTCTCATCAGTCACTATCCGGGTCACCCTCTTGAATTGTGACCTAGGGAGGCTGTTTTTGGTATATTTAGGGTGGCAGCTGTCGAACCGCAGGAGACTGTTGCAATCCGTGGGTTTACAAAAAAGGTCAGTTGTCAATTTACCCTGGAGGTCTTTCAGAACTCTAGTGTCAAGAAAAGTCACCTCGTCATGGTGATGCGTCATTGTGAAAGTCAGTCCGGGTCTGGTTGTGTTAAGCATGTTATGAAAATCATGTAGGCTGAGTTCGGTACCACGCCAAATACAGAAAACGTCATCAATGTAGCGAAGCCACAAGATAGCGTTTTGGGTAAAGTTGTTATCAGTGTAAATGAATTCACGTTCGAAGCGGTCCATGTATAGGTTTGCGTAGGCTGGCGCAACATTGGAACCCATAGCGGTTCCACATATCTGTAAAAAGAATTCATCCTCAAAACGGAAAAAATTCTCCCTGAGTACTAGGTCAAGAAGGTCCATACATAGGACCTGGGTTTTGGTGTCAGTGTTGGCTTCCTGTAGGGTGAGTTGTACGGCTCTCATTCCATCGTCGTGTTTAATAGACGTGTAGAGGCTATTAACATCAAATGTGCAAAGGATGCTGTCATTGGGAATGCTATGTAAGGTCCGTATTTTCTCAAGGAAAGCACCAGTGTCCAGGATGAAAGATCTAGTTTGGTGTGTGAATGGTGTAAGTATTTTTTCCAGGAATATGGAAAGTGGATTGAGGATAGAATTAGTGGAAGCGACTATCGGTCTGCCAGGTGGATTGTGAAGGTCTTTGTGAATCTTTGGTAACGTGTACAGTACCGGGGTGATTGGGTGAATATTAGTAAGGTATGTCTTTGTCTTGTTGTCAATTGCTCCGTGTTGTAAATGTTTGTATAGTGTAGTTTCGATTTTCCTGCGGATACTGAATGTTGGGTCCGATTGTAGTTTCCTGTAAGTGGCGGTGTCAGCTAGTTGTCGCCTGATTTCATTAACATATTGGCTTCTGTTCATGACCACTATCGCTCCCCCCTTGTCTGCCGGTTTAATAATGATGGTGTTGTTCTCCTTGAGGGAGGTAATGGCTCGTTTGTCAGAGGTAGATAAGTTATGGCAAACTGGGAGGAGACCAATACGTCGATCATGAACAGTTTCCTTAATGTCCCTGTCCAGGAGATTCACAAAAGTCTCTATAGCATGATAAGTTTTAGGTGGTATAAAGCAACTAGGGTTGCGAAGACCCAGTGTGTCAATTGACATTGCAGGTCTCTCCATACGCTCATGTATTGTCCCCAAGCTGTTGGCACTAAGGAGTGGGTGTCACTAAAATGAACCTTTAACCTTAAATTTCTATAGAAACGTTGGAGGTCCCTCTCCAATTGGAAGGAATCCCAACGTGGGGTTGGGCAAAAAGAAAGACCTAAGTTTAAAACTTTTAGTTCAATGGGGGAGAGTGAGTAATCGGAAATATTTACCACTATATTTGGACTCCTACCTGGGATCGTAGTATCATCTGCCGGTCCAGATCTCTTCCTCCTAGACCTCCTTGTGGGACGTGTGGTTATGTCTAAAAAATGAGGTCTTGGTATCGGTGCCCCACCAGAGTCGCTCCCGGATCCTGCGGAAGAGTCTGCCGGTGAGGCTCCTCCAGATGGCGTGGGGCCTCCACGTGGACGGCGTGGTTTCGGGTGTCTCGGCCTGCGTGGGATGGGATCGTCCCATCTATAGACTTTATTGATAGGTAGTCCTCAGTGTCCCTTAAAAATTTAGTGCGTTTGCGTTCCTCCAATGTTTTGCGATGACTGGATAAGATGGTTTCAGCTTTCTTTTTGATGTTGTCCAATTCGGTGCTGTTGATGGTGGAGAAGAGTTGAGTTTCTATAGCGGAGATCTTGTCCTCTGTTTCTTTAATAGCAACCTGCAGGTGTTCTATGGTTAATAGGATGATGTCAAAGGAGCATTTGTTTAAAATTTTTTGGTAAGTCTCACAGTATTTGCTGTTGTCAGCGAAGAGAGTAGGACGGAGGTTGCAACGGAGGCCCCTGGGTATCTTTCCTTGACGGAAGTATTCTCCCAAGGTCGCACAGTGTAGTTCGTATCCAATCAGTTTTTTTCCTGTCCTTCTCCCAATCCTTTGTTTTGATCTCTTTACTGGGTATGTGGAGAAAATCAGATCCAGTTCGGATTTTTGCTAGGATAGAAGATCCTGCAGCATCATCATACATATGTCTGGGATGTCATGAGAATGGTAGGTGCTGAAAGCCCAAAATGTAGTCGTATAGGGAGTTCGAAGGCTAGCACTCTACTTCAGTGATGGTCACGGTGCAACTGAAAGGGGCCAAAGGTCCCGTAGCCAATATGATATCGAACATCAATGCACACGTGCAATGGAAGAGTTTATATCAAGTGAGCAGTTTATTAACAAGTTCTAGGTGAAGCGACAGGCTAACGTTTCGGCCAGAGTACTGGCCTTGTTCACAGAGTCGCTGAAAAAACATGAAAAATATTTACAGTAAGTGACATGAAAATTGCAAATTTTACAAATTTTCAGTGTAAGGATCAACATATGTACAAAAGAAAAAGAAAGATGTCTCATGCTTTGAGTTAGTATAAACAATGATGAAGGCCCAGGAGTGTTAACTTAGCGGGGTTCAAAGGATCAGAGAGAGCGAGATAATCAACCGTAATAGTGGATTCATAGAGGTATTGCGATAGAGGTGGTATAGATATGTTAATGTGGCTAGACATACCCTATGATATTGAGGCTAGAGATATAGTTGATCACCAAGTAGGTATAGGAGATACAATCCCTCACTGCTTGAGTGGTTTCACCGACGTATAACAAGCATAGTCTCCCCTGTCACCTGGGACACTAGTAACCCCCAAGATACTTCACTGTATACTTATTGTACATTCTACATCATGGGGCACCATGAACACCACCCTTTTTTTAACCTCTAAGGCACTACACAATATACATACTGTATATACTACTTGGGAGGCAACACCACTTGGCACTGTTCCAACATAATACTATGGTAATAGATCACCCTCACTGGAATACCATTGCCTTATACTGCTGCCCTGACTTAAGTGCATTCAATTTCACAGGAACCTTCCAAACAAGGACACCCTGTATACCCCTTATACCTACTTGGTGATCAACTATATCTCTAGCCTCAATATCATAGGGTATGTCTAGCCACATTAACATATCTATACCACCTCTATCGCAATACCTCTATGAATCCACTATTACGGTTGATTATCTCGCTCTCTCTGATCCTTTGAACCCCGCTAAGTTAACACTCCTGGGCCTTCATCATTGTTTATACTAACTCAAAGCATGAGACATCTTTCTTTTTCTTTTGTACATATGTTGATCCTTACACTGAAAATTTGTAAAATTTGCAATTTTCATGTCACTTACTGTAAATATTTTTCATGTTTTTTCAGCGACTCTGTGAACAAGGCCAGTACTCTGGCCGAAACGTTAGCCTGTCGCTTCACCTAGAACTTGTTAATAAACTGCTCACTTGATATAAACTCTTCCATTGCACGTGTGCATTGATGTTCGATATCATATTGGCTACGGGACCTTTGGCCCCTTTCAGTTGCACCGTGACCATCACTGAAGTAGAGTGCTAGCCTTCGAACTCCCTATATTACTTTATGTACCGACAGACTTGTGAATCCTTACATCGCGCACACTGCGCACTGTGGTGGTTCTCCAGTGTCAGAGCCAGGGACATGCTTACTCCCAGCCAGAATCTAGCTAGATGTTTTGGCATTACACTAAACACTTGCATTGAGCTCGCCAGAAGCCCTAGTCAGACTCTAGCCGGGATTATGAATAACGCATACTTGCTATTATATGACAGCCTTTCCTGACGCTGACACCAGACAATCCTCACAGGGATCAGTGCATGGGATGAAAGGATTTACAAGTCTGCAGTTACAGAGAGTGACACATAGAGCAACTGTAAATTAATGTTTCACATTCCTTTATAGTCATTTCTGAGTGATTCTAGCAATAAACGCTATCTTTATTCACTATAAAATGTTTTTTTTGTAGGTCTTTTTCAGTGTTTCGAACCAAATAATTCATTTTACATTGTTTCCTATGGTAATCGTTGCCTCAGTTATTGTTGGTTTCATTTTTCGTCGATAGTTTTCGGACTAATTATTGACGAAAACCGAGGTATTACTGTATATGTATCAAAAATGCACCCCTTGGTAGATAAATTGGTAGATAAATTGCTACATATAAATCACATTTTAATCCCATAATGTGCATGCATTTTTTATGCTATTTTCCCCCTTTATTTAAAATGGGTAAACAACTTTTATTGGACGTATATGGTGAACGTTCACACACACTTATTGCATGTCCTTTTTTCTGATCTGTATTTGGGGACTGTGGCAAAACAGAACTTAAAAGTCCAACCTATATAGACTTTTTAAACACAGGTGTATTTCTCTCAATTTTGTGTATATAAGTTATGATTTGTATTTTATCTGTGCCAACGACTAAGAGGATTCCCCTCGAAATGCGTCTGGTGTAGCGGGTCCCCCATGTGGGATTTTATCCTGATGTTTTTAACTATGTAATCTCACAAATAAAGGACTACATGAATTGAGATGTGGCACCGGGATTTCCTTCCATATTCATGCTTCTGGGTGGAAACCAACCACCACACCAGATGCCTGGGGTCCGTGAGTAATTGTGGTTGAACCTACTGTCTGTCATTCCCTGTTCTTTGCTCATTATGTACCCACAAGTGCCTGCAGCCCCATTGAAAGTCAATGGGGCTGAAAACGGTTGCGGGAGCATCCAGTTTCACCTGAATTCACAGGAAACACCCATGTGAAACCAGCCTTCCCTGATCATATTTTTTACTCATAATTTTGTAATCTGTATCTTATATTATGGCCTTCATGGTATAGAAAGCTGCTCTCCGTGCACTGCATTTCTCATAAACGTGTGCTGGAATTAAGTTTATATGAAAGAAATAATCAAAAAAGGCAGAGCTGCAGGGGAAGGGACACTGCTGCAGCCTGAAAATATGATGAGACAGGAGTTGTGTTTCATTTTTGTGCAATTCAGAAATGGTGCCAAAAAAAAAACAAACTAGTACTTACTTTGCCTGTTACCTATCTGACCACCCCACTGCTCGCTGTCCAATCCTTTTTCTGCTGTCACATGCCACTTCTCTGGCCTCTTCACTGTAGGACAGGAGTTTGGGCCAATATCAGGCTTCAGAGCTCACTGCACATTATAAGGTCGTAGCATACATCATGACATGGTAACCTTATGATGTGCATTGATGTCCAAGACCAGGCTGTGTCTGGAAGTTTCAACCTTTAGTGAAGAAGCAAAGATGTGCAATGAGAACTCCATGTTGAGCGGCAAAGAGGCCGTAGAGGTGAGCAGTGAGTGATAATATTAAGAAAGATTCAATTCGCAGACAATAACTTTGCTGCAAATCAAATTTCATAGGCAAATCTGCATGCTTTGGAGAACTCAACGCTTGCTAGATGCACTCATCTCTAGTATATCATATTCAAGGTTAGGGCATAGCAGTTATTTTAATTTTCGCACAGCTAGATGTCTCTATTTTATATAACAGAGTCAGCCATTTATATGAAAAATCTTTGGCATATCTATAGCTAATGCGTCCACTGATGTACAAGTAATAATGTAATGCAATCTTTATTATGGAATATATTTTAGCACATGAAGAGTATGTAGATTTAGTCAAGGGTGTAAAAAAGTGATTATTATTTTAACCATTATTTTTAGGTTGGTGTAGCAGAACATTTAGCACTTCAACATTAAAAATAATTGGAAATGTAGTTAGCTTTGATTCATATATAGTTTCCTTAATCTTGTGGATGAAAATCTCTGTAGGCTTATGTTCATATTTTAAAGGGTAGCTTGTATCCTGCATTTTCAGCACTCTTCCCCATTGCATGCTTTTTTCTTAAAGAGGTTGTTCAGTCTAAAATGACAAGACTGCGGTCACTTTTGCTCAATACACTTGTACTTGTGGGTCCCATCAATCTAGTTGGGTGGATTTAAGCATTTTTTTGCAGAGTGGATGAGAAGTTCAGGAAGCAGGAGGAAGAAATGTTTGATACGTGGGCAAGGAAGATGATTTCTCTGATAAGATATATTATAAAGTTACTCATATTCGCCTGTACTATTGATTTGTGCAAAGTGTTTTCAAAGTACAGTTTCATTGGAAGAAAAATTATACATCAATTTTGTCTTAATATCTACATACATTTGATGTGTGGTTTACTGCAATGTGTTGTTCCCTGAATATGCAATTTCAAGTCTGGGAGAGTATCACTTTAATGTTTTTTTAATAGGATTACTGAAATACCGTAACGACCGTACGTCTTTGTGCCAGTTTTCTTAGGCTTTGCTCAGATCTGTGATGTGGCTTCCATTAATAACAGAAGCCAATACGTTGTGATAATATATTGCACAATGTTCCAGCAGACCCCATTAACATTTTATGGAGTCTGTCAAGTTTTACTCAAATCTTACTGCAGCTCTGTCTTTAATGAGGGACTTAATTACAAATGCAGAATATATAAGTCCAAGGAGAAGGGAGAAACTGGAGGGAGAAGGAGGCGGAGCTAAAAACTGCTAATATATACTGTATTTGTATATATATATAATATATATATATATATAATATATATATATATATATATACATATTATACTCTGGTATGAAGTCAATAATAGTAGTGCATTTAACTAACAAGATACTTGCTTAACACTGTTTGATCAAGGAGAGTAAAGGCCATCCCACCATGACAAAGTGTACCCAGTCAGGGAGGTCCTACTCAAGTATTAAAATCTTACCTTGTGTCAGTGACATCAATGAGAATATAAGCGCAGTGCCCCAACTACAACAACCTGTCCATGGGTACAGCTATATACAGGGTGGACCATTTATATAGATACACCTAAATAAAATGGAAATCAACTTCCTGTTTGTGGCACATTAGTGTATGGGAGGGAGAAAACCTTTTCAGATGGGTGGTGACCATGGCAACCATTTTAAAGTTGGGCCATTTTGGATCCAACTTTATGATTTTGAATGGGAAGAGGGTCATGTGACACACCAAACTTATTGAGAATTTCATAAGAGAAACAATGGTGTGCTTGGTTTTAACCCCTTAAGGACCAAGCCTCATTTTTGCAATTCTGACCAGTGTCAATTTATGAGGTTATAACTCTGGAACGCTTCAACATATCCTAGTAATAATAATAATAATAATAAATAATATTAATAAATCTTTATTTATATAGCGCCAACATATTCCACAGCGCTTTCAATACAGTGGTGAATAAACGAAAATACACAATATAATACAGTAATTCCAGTAGAGAAAGAATACAGTACAATAATAGGAAACAATACAATAAGCATAGAATCAATGTAAAAAATACAATACAATAGATAAAGCAAAAATAAGGGTGACCCTGCTCAAAGGAGCTTACATTCTACAATGAGTTAGGGGTTACACAAAGTGCAGGGGCTTATTACATTGATGGTCCAGGCATCTTGAGGAAATGGGGGATAGAAATAAAGTTAAATGAATGGCCACCAGACAATCTGTGTAGACCTTCTGGGTTTGGTGGAGTTTGAAGAAGAGTTATGTCGAGAGAGATAGTGAATGGACTATGTACAGTAAAAAGGAATTTTGTTAGGGAGCATGATAGGCCGCCTTGAAAAGATGTGTTTTTAGGGAGCGTCTGAAGCCATGCAAGTTGTGGATGGTCCTGATTTCTTGGGGTAGAGCATTCCAGAGAATTTGTGCAGCTCGGGAGAAGTCTTGGAGCCGGGAGTGGAAGGATCGGATTAGTGCCGATGTTAGTCGAAGGTCATTTGTAGAACGTAGAGAACGAGTGGGGTGATAGACAGAGATGATGGAGGAGATGTAGGGGGGTGCTGCATTGTGAAGAGCTTTGTGGGTGAGAATAAGCTATTTGAACTTGATCCTGTATTGTATAGGCAGCCAATGCAATGACTGGCACAGAGCGGAGGCATCTGAGTAACGATTGGCCAGGTAGGTGATCCTGGCTGCTGCATTAAGGATGGACTGTAAAGGGGAAAGTTTAGAGAGGGGGAGGCCAATTAATAGAGAATTGCAATAATCAAGGCGGGAGTGGATTAGGGCCACGGTAAGGGTTTTAGTTGTTTCCATGGTGAGAAAGGGACGGACTCTAGAGATGTTCTTCAGGTGTAAGCGACAAGAGTGGACGAGAGATTGTATATATGAGGCGAAGGAGAGATCGGTGTCAAACATGACACCCAGACAGCTAGCCTGCTGCCTAGGTGTTATTGTGGTACCGTACACAGAGAGAGATGTCAAATTTAGGGAGGTTAGTGGAGGGGGAAGCAAAAGAAGTTCAGTTTTGGAATGGTTTAGTTTTAAATAGAGAGCAGATATGATGTTGGAAACTGCAACTAGAGAGTCATTGGTGTTCTTTAAAACCGCAGGGGTAAGATCAGGGGCTGAAGTGTATAATTGTGTGTCGTCAGCATAGAGATGGTACTGGAAGCCAAATCTGCTGATGGTGTGACCAATTGGGGCCATGTAGAGAGAGAAGAGGTCCAAGGACTGAGGGACCACGATAGTGAGAGGAAAAGGGGGGAAAGTGGAGTCAGCAAATGATAGACTGAATGAGGGGTCAGAAAGATAGGAAGAGAGCCAGGAGAGAGCAGTGTCCTTTATACCAATGGAGTGCAACATAGAGAGTAGGAGATTGTGGTCAACAGTGTCAAAAGCTGCAGAGAGATCAAGAAAAATAAGCAGAGAGTGATCACCATTACATTTTGCTGTCAGTAGGTCATTGGTCACTTTGATGAGGGCAGTTTCTGTAGAGTGAAGGGGGCGGAAGCCAGACTGTAATGGATCCAGAAGAGAGTGAGTGGAGAGGTAACGGGTGAGGCGGGAGTAGACCAGGCGCTCCAGGAGTTTAGAGATGAAGGGGAGATTGGAGACTGGTCTGTAGTTATTTGTGCAGGATAGGTCGAGAGAAGCTTTCTTTAATAATGGAATAATGATCGAGTGTTTGAAGGAGGAGGGGAAGATGCCAGAAGAGAGGGAGAGGTTGAAGATTTTGGTTAGGTGAGTGGTGACGACCAGACAGAGAGACTGGAGTAGGTGTGAGGGAATGGGGTCAGTGGTGCATGTAGTGGGATGAGAGGAAGAGAGGAGCCTGACAACTTCTTCTTCTGTACCTGGGTCAAATGTGGAGAGTGAGCCAGAGCAGATGTGGGGAAGAATGGGAGTGGTAGCGCTTGGAGGCTGGGAGCTGATTTCCTGGCGGATGTTGTCTATTTTCTCCATAAAGTAAGAGGCCAGATCAGCAGCACAGAGGTCAGTGATGTCAGTGATGGGGGCCTGCACTTTAGGACTGAGGAGAGAGTGAAAGGTGTCAAAGAGTTTTTTTGGATTGTTGGATAGTGAGGAAATCAGGGTGGTGAAGTAGGTTTGTTTGGAAAGGTGAAGGGCAGAGTTGTAGGTTTTTAGCATGAATTTATAATGTATAAAGTCTTCTGGTGAGCGAGTTTTCCTCCATAGGCATTCAGCACTCCTAGAGCATCGCTGGAGAAATCGAGTTTGTGATGTGAGCCAGGGCTGTTTTGATCTATGTTTGGAGGTTCTGAGGGTGAGGGGCGCTATTTGGTCCAAGGTGCTTCTGAGAGTGTTATTCTAGTAATTTACTGCCAGATCTGGACAGGAGAATGAGGCGATTGGGGACAGTGATGAAATGAGAGAGTCTGTGAGTGCATGAGGGTTAATGACCTGTAGATTTCTGGATGTTTCATGGGTAGGGGTGGGCTGTGGTGGGTGAGGGTTAGTGAGGAGAGAATGTTGTGGTCATAGAGGGAAGAGATGAATTATCGAGGGAGGAGGTTGAGCAGAGTCAGGTAAAGACCAGGTCAAGGGTGTTACCATCCTTGTGTGTCTCAGAGGTTGAGAGCTGTGAGAGGCCAAGAGACGTGGTTAGAGATAGGAGCTGGGATGCAAATGGGGAGATGGGGCTGTATATGGGGATGTTAAAGACTCCCAGAATGAGGGCTGGTTATTCTGAGGACATGTGTCAGCCACGCGGAGAAATGGTCGATGAATTGGGTGGGTGACCCTGGGGGGCGGTATACCACTGCTACTCTGAGGAGAAGGGGATGGATTAGCCTAATGGTGTGAACCTCAAAAGAAGGGAATGAGAGTGATGGGGCTGGAGGGATGACCTGAAAAGCACATTATTGGAACAGGAGTAATCCAACTCCACCACGTCTGTTCCCAGGTCTTGGAGAATGGGAGAAGTGTAGTGAGAATTAGTATAGTGATAGTTAGTGAGAAAGTAGTTATTAGTGAGAAAGTAGTTATGAAGGAAGGGAAGTTTGTTGCATACAGATTGTGGATTCCAGAGAGTGCAATTAAAAGAGGATGATGAAGGTGTGCAAGTAATGGTAATAAGGTTAGTGGGGTTTATGTGTGAGGTGGGAGAGGGATTGAAGTTAGCAGAGGGCGGGCCAGGGGTGGGAGAGATATCACCTGACAGGAGCAGCAGTAAAAAGAGAAAGAGCAAATAGTTTTTGGATTTAGGACTTGGTTTACTATGACAAACTTTGGAATATGATGGGCTGAGAATCTACAGTAAACTGAAGATAGCATGGGAGCTGTACATAGAGTAGGGCAGGAGTGAGGGGCTGAGTGGTGAAGGAGGGAGGATAGGGTGATAAAAGTTGTTGTTGAGAGCACATAGGAAAACAAACAATGAAATAAAATACATGGTAAAGATTAGTAGTGAATAGAATTATACACATTGTTTGAGTGTCCCTCTATGCAGGGCCGGCCCTTGGCATGTGCGAGTCGTGCGGCCGCACAGGGCGCCACGCTCCAGGGGGCGCCGCAGGGAGACAGCTGTCATTGTTATTTGCTGTCCTGCTCCCGCTCCCAGGGGCTTTGCTAGATCTGTGCGGCTGCTAGTAGACAGAGGACAGCATCCGCAGGGGCGCCCGGTGGTAGCGCGGGCTCCCTGCTGATGCCACTCTCTCTACTTAGTCCTGGCCGCTGCTGCCGCGTTATCCCCCCCCACCCTGCAGTGTGAGCCCACCTGTGGAGCTGCACAGGCCTGTGCTTACAGGACCTGTGATGATGTCAATGAAGGGGGAGGAGTCAGGGATCACATCATCAGCATCTCCGAGTATGCAGGGCAGCTTCCACCAAGCAGGAAGTCAAGAGGTGAAGAAATGGATGAGGTGAGTTTGTGATAGATCAAGAGGGATGTATAGTGTGAATGTAGCAGAGCTGCGTGTGTATGAGGTGTAAGGAGTGGAGCCGAGTGTGTACAAGGTGTATGGAGCTGAGTGTGTATGAGGTGTTCGGAGCGGAGCCGAGTGTGTATGAGGTGTATGAAGCGGAGTCGCGTGTGCACGAGGTGTACGGAGCGGAGCCGAGTGTTTATGAGGTGTACGGAGCGGAGACGTGTGTGTACGTGGTGTACGGAGCAGAGCCGCGTGTGTACGGAGCAGAGCCGCGTGTGTACGTGGTGTACGGAGCGGAGACGTGTGTACGAGGTGTACAGAGCGGAGCCCAGTGTGTACTAGGTGTACAGAGCTGAGCCGAGTGTGTACTAGGTGTACGGAGCTGAGCCGAGTGTGTACGAGGTGTACGGAGCTGAGCCGAGTGTGTACGAGGTGTACAGAGCAGAGCCGTGTGTGTACGTGGTGTACGGAGCGGAGACGTGTGTACGAGGTGTACAGAGCGGAGCCCAGTGTGTACTAGGTGTACAGAGCGGAGCCCAGTGTGTACTAGGTGTACGGAGCTGAGCCGAGTGTGTACGAGGTGTACGGAGCTGAGCCGCGTGTGTACGAGGTGTACGGAGCGGAGCCGCGTGTGTACGAGGTGTACGGAGCAGAGACGCGTGTGTACGTGGTGTACGGAGCAGAGCCGCGTGTGTATGAGGTGTACGGAGCGGAGACGTGTGTGTACGTGGTGTACGGAGCGGAGCCGCGTGTGTACGGAGCAGAGCCGCGTGTGTACGTGGTGTACGGAGCGGAGACGTGTGTACGAGGTGTACAGAGCGGAGCCCAGTGTGTACTAGGTGTACGGAGCTGAGCCCAGTGTGTACTAGGTGTACAGAGCTGAGCCCAGTGTGTACTAGGTGTACGGAGCTGAGCCGAGTGTGTACGAGGTGTACGGAGCGGAGCCGAGTGTGTACGAGGTGTACGAGCAATGCCGCATGTGCACGAGGTGTACGGAGCAATGCCGCGTGTGTACGATGTGTATGGAGCAGTGCCGTGTGTGTAGGAGGTGTACGGAGTGGAGCCGAGTGTGTACGAGGTGTATGGAGCAGTGCCGTGTGTGTAGGAGGTGTACGGAGTGGAGCCGCATGTGTACGAGGTGTATGGAGCGGAGCCGCGTGTGTACAGAGTGGAGCTGAGTGTGTATGAGGTGTACTGAGCAGAGTAATGTGTGTACGGAGCTGAGCCACGTGTATGTTATGTGCGGAGCCGTGTGTTTCCAGAGTGGAGCCGAGTGTGTACGAGGTGTACGGAGCGGAGCCGAGTGTGTACGAGGTGTACGGAGCGGAGCCGAGTGTGTACGAGGTGTACGGAGCAGAGCCGAGTGTGTACAAGGTGTACGGAGCAGAGCCGAGTGTGTACGAGGTGTACGGAGCAGAGCCGAGTGTGTACGAGGTGTACGGAGCAGAGCCGAGTGTGTACGAGGTGTACGGAGCAGAGCCGAGTGTGTACGAGGTGTACGGAGCGGAGCTGAGTGTGTATGAGGTGTACTGAGCAGAGTAACGTGTGTATGGAGCTGAGCCACGTGTACGAGGTGTGCGGAGCCGTGTGTTTCCAGAGTGGAGCCGAGTTTGTACGAGGTGTACCAAGCAGAGCCGTGTGTGTACGAGGTGTATGGAGCGGAGCCACGTGTGTACGAGGTGTACGGAGCGGAGCCGTGTGTGTACGAGGTGTATGGAGCGGAGCCGAATGTGTACGAGGTGTATGGAGCGGAGCCGAATGTGTATGAGGTGTATGGAGTGGAGCCGAGTGTGTACGAGGTGTATGGAGTGGAGCCGAGTGTGTACGAGGTGTATGGAGCAGAGCCGCGTGTGTACGAAGTGTACGGAGCGGAGCCGAATGTGTACGAGGTGTATGGAGTGGAGCCAAGTGTGTACGAGGTGTACCAAGCAGAGCCGTGTGTGTACGAGGTGTACGGAGCGGAGCATTATACTATATGGAGGAATGTGGGGGTGTATTGTACTATATGTCATGCTTTAAGTGTGCAATATACTATACGGAGGACTGTGGCGTGCATTATACTGAATGGAGGACTTTGGGTGTGCATTCTAGATAGAGAACTGTGTGGGTGCATTATTCTATATGGAGAAATGTGAGGGTGCATTATTCTATATGGAGGTCTGTGGGTGTGCAATCTTGTATATAAAAGCCGGAAGGATTTGTGACCTCACATCTGTCACTTTGTCCCAACGTCCGGCAGAGCTACACCCGCTCAGGGTGAGCCAAGATGGCGGCAGTAAGCGGGAGCCGGGACTCAGAGCCCGCTACGCTTATGGCAGCCCCTAACACATACACACACCACACACACACCACACACACACCACACACACAACACACGCACACACAGTCGCCTATACTTACCACCTCTCCTCCGTCTTCTCCACCGCCGACATGTCGCCGCCCCTGGAGAACTGGATCCAATACGGCGTCCGGGAAGTCTCGCGAGACTTCCCGGACGCCATATTGGATCCATGGCTCCAGGGGTGGCGACATACTTTCTCCAAGATGGCGTCCGGGAAGTCTCGCGAGAGTTCCCGGACGCCATATTGGATCCAGTCCTGGGTGCAGCGACATGTCGGGACTCAGGAAGACGCAGGCGCCAGGGAGGAAGCAGGGACGGTGGTAAGTATATCGGAGTGTGTGTCCGTCCGCCCCACCGCTGACCACTCTGCCCACCGCTGACCACTCTGCCCTGCGCTGACCACTCTGCCCTGCGCTGACCACTCTGCCCACACAGCGCCGCTGCGCTGACCACTCTGCCCACACAGCGCCGCTGCGCTGACCACCCTGCCCACACAGCGCCGCTGCGCTCACCACCCTGCCCACACAGCCCCGCTGCACTGACCACCCTGCCCACCGCGCTGCTGCGCTGACCACCCTGCCCACACAGCGCCGCTGTGCTGACCACCCTGCCCATACAGCGCCGCTGCGCTGACCACCCTGCCCACACAGCACCGCTGCACTGACCACCCTGCCCACACAGAGCCGCTGCGCTGACCACTCTGCCCACCGCACTCGCTGCTAACCACTGAGCCACCGCGCAGTGCTAACCACTGAGCCACCGCGCAGTGCTAACCACTGAGACACCGCGCAGTGCTAACCACTGAGCCACCGCGCACTGCTAACCATTGAGCCACCACGAACTGCTAACCACTAAGCTGCCTTACAGTGCTCCATCCTCCCGCACCCCGCCGCTTTGTCCTCCATCATCCTCCTCCCACCGCTCTGTGCTCCGTCCTCCCCCTGCCTGTACCATTCCATCCTCCTCCATCGCTTCCTCCTCCTTCCTTTGTCCGCCTCCTCTCCACCACTCCATCCTCCCCCTGCCTGGGCTGCTCCATCCTCCTCCACCCCACCGCTTCGTCCTCTGTCCTCCTCCTGCCGCTCTGTTCTCCCCCTGCTGCTCTGTCCTCCCCGTCGTTCCGTCCTCCCCTGCCTGTGCCGCTCCATCCTCCCCCACCGCTTCCTCCTCCTTCCTTTGTCCTCTTCACCTCCGCCACTCCATCCCCCGTCCTCCCCCTGCCCGTGCTGCTTCGTCCTCCCCCACCTCGCTGCTTCATCCTACACCCTCCTCCCTCCCGCCACTCTGTGCTTAGTCCTCCCCATGCCGCTTCGTCCTCCCCCTGCCTGTGCCACTCCATCCTCCCCCACCCCACCGCTTCCTCCTCCTTCCTTTGCCTTCCTCACCTCCGCCACTCTATCCTCCGTCCTCCCCCTGCCTATGCTGCTCCGTTCTCTCCCACCCCGCCGCTTCATCCTGTCCTCCACCCCCCCCCCGCCGCTCTGTGCTTCATCCTCCCCCTGCCGCTCCATCCTCCCCCTGCCTGTGCCGCTCCATCCTCCCCCACCGCAACGCTTCCTCCTCCTTCCTTCGTCCTCCTCCCCCTGCCGTTCCTTCCTCTCCCTGCCTGTGCTGCTACATCCTCCCACACCCCGCCGCTACCTCCTCTGTCCTCCATCCTCCCCCCTGCTGTTCTGTCCTCCCTCCTCCCCCCTGCCACGCCGTTCTTCACCGGCCGCTCCTTCTTCAAAGTTCCTCCCAATTCAGCCCTCACCGCCTTCCCCATGCAATCTCTATTTCTATATTCTAAAATACCCGATGCGTTAGAATCGGGCCACCGAGAGTTCCCGGACGCAATATTGGATCCAGTCCTGGGTGCGGCGACATGTTGGCAGAACAGAGGACTCAGGAAGACGCAGGTGGCAGGGAAGAAGCAGGGACGGTGGTAAATATATCGGAGTGTGTGTCTGTGTGTGTGTGTCCGTCCCCCCCACCGCTGACCACCCTGCCCACGGCGCCGCGCTGACCACCCTGCCCACGGCACTGCGCTGCCCACTCTGCCCACGGCGCTTTGCTGACCACTCTGCCCACGGCGCTGTGCTGACCACTCTGCCCACGGGGCTGCGCTGACCACTCTGCCCACGCACTCACTGCTAACCACTGAGCCACCGCACTCACTGCTAACCACTCAGCCACCGCGCAGTGCTAACCACTGAGCCACCACCCAGTGCTAACCACTGAGCCACCGCGCAGTGCTAACCACTGAGCCACCGCGCAGTGCTAACCACTGAGCCACCGCGCAGTGCTAACCACTGAGCCACCGCGCAGTGCTAACCACTGAGCAACCGTATACTCTGCTACCCACTGAGCCACCTGTATACACACAATTCATTTCACCGCACTCCCCTAACTATTAGTAAATAAACTATATATGGATTCTAGACTACCCGATTCTTTAGAATCGGGCCGCCATCTAGTATACTATATGTAGGACTGTGGTGGTGCATTATTCTATATTGAGGACTATGGGGGTGCATTATATTATATGGAGGTCTATTGGGGTGCATAATATATGGAGGAATTTGGGGGTGCAATATACTATGTGGAATACTATGGGGGGGTTCTGTCAGGGATCAAATCTTGCTGGAGACTAGTCAGAAAGTCTGTTCCCTGAAGGCTTCTCCCTGCTGACTGCCTTGAGGGACTGGTCTCTCCGTATACACGCAAATGGGGTGAATTCACCAGGGACTAGCCTTTCTTGCTACTCTCCTATCTGTCTCGGTCCCAGAAGCTTTTGGAGTATGTTCTTATTTGAAATGCTGCATTATTTAAGAGTCAACACCTCTATATACAGCAGATAAAACAGGATCCACCGTTCACAATAGATGATGTCACAGCTCACCTCCTCCTCCTGTACAATGACTGATAACACCTCTATATACAGTAGATAACACAGGATCCACCATTCACAATAGATGATATCACAGCTCAGCTCCTCCTCCTGTACAATGACTGATAACACCTCTATATACAGTAGATAACACAGGATCCACCATTCACAATAGGTGATATCACAGCTCACCTCCTCCTGTACAATGACTGATAACACCTCTATATACAGTAGATAACACAGGATCCACCTTTCACAATAGGTGATATCACAGCTCACCTCCTCCTGTACAATGACTGATAACACCTCTGTATACAGTAGATAACACAGGATCCACCATTCACAATAGGTGATATCACTGCTGACCTCCTCCTGTACAATGACTGATAACACCTCTGTATACAGTAGATAACACAGGATCCACCATTCACAATAGGTGATGTCACAGCTCACCTCCTCCTGTACAATGACTGATAACACATCTATATACAGTAGATAACACAGGATCCACCATTCACAATAGGCGATATCACTGCTGACCTCCTCCTGTACAATGACTGATAACACCTCTATATACAGTAGATAACACAGGATCCACCATTCACAATAGGTGATATCACAGCTCACCTCCTCCTGTACAATGACTGATAACACCTCTATATACATCTCTATCTATATAAATCCCAGCTCCTCGGTTGCTCTACCTGTTTCATAGGCATCAGATCATGTAACCGGGCGCAAGATGCAGGGAAGATGGGTGGCAATCTCAAGCAGAGAGGATGCGCTGGATTAACATCAGTGATACCTATCGGATCGGACCACAATGTAGGTGAGTATGGTAAAAAGCTCTTTTTTATTTTATGCATGTTGGCTTGGAGACATATAGAGTATTATATAATGCTTATGTAAGGGCTTACAAGTGGAGACTGCAGTTTATATAAGAAAAACCTGGTGTCAGGTTCACTTTAAGTTATTTTTCATTTACCAAACGATGCTGGGAATGGGGTTTTACCACATAAACAAGAAAGTAGCCAGAAACTATTTTTTGTATTAGAGACAGCCTTAACAAACCTTTGTCCACCTCTGTCAATAAATATTTAATACGATTCAGAAGCCTGTCTTCTCGGAGACATTTTGCCTTCAGTAATCAGCAATTCTCTGTGAACATTACTGAGGAGCTACAGGCGTCATGTAGAGTTTGGTGGTTGTGTCTATTGGAGACCACAATAAATCAACAAACAGGCTGGCTTCCGAGGTCTCCATCTCAAGATAAGTAGATATCCTGCATTTATGTATTGCATAATGAAAATTATGTAGACCTGATTCAATATGAATACATTTTTAATAACTAATACACTCTTAGGCTTTTGAGCAGCCACTATATGTGACAACCTTCCAAGCAAACATCGTCATACCCAATGTTCATGGCTTTCACAGCAGTCTGAAATTGATTGAACTATTTTCTTCTTTTGTAGGTTGGATTATTTTTAACACGTGTATTACATTTTGAACCTGTTAAAAAGATCTGACATGTCAGTTTTGGTCAGTGGTATAATACAGCGTAAGGAGCTGTGATGTGACTGAGGGAAAATGGATTTCTGAAAAATGTATGTACAGTTGTGGCCAAAAGTATTGACACCCCTGCAAGATATTCTATCAGATAATGCTCAGTTTCTTCCTGAAAATGATTGCAATCACAAATTCTTTGGTATTATTTTCTGCATTTAATTTGTCTTCAATGAAAAAACACAAAAAGAATTGTCCTATAGCCAAATTGGATATAATTCCACACCAAACATAAAAAAGGGGGTGGACAAAAGTATTGGCACTGTTAGAAAAATCATGTGATGCTTCTCTAATTTTTGTTATTAACAGCACCAGTAACTTACCTGTGGCACCTAACAGATGTTGGCAATAACTAAATCACACTTGCAGCCAGTTGACATGGATTAAAGTTGACTCAACCTCTGTCCTGTGTCCTTGTGTGTACCACATTGAGCATGGAGAAAAGAAAGAAGACCAAAGAACTGTCTGAGGGCTTGAGAAACCAAATTGTGAGGAAGCATGATCAATCTCAAGGCTACAAGTACATCTCCAAAGACCTGAATGTTCCTGTGTCTACCGTGCCCAGTGTCATCAAGAAGTTTAAAGCCCATGACACTGTGGCTAACCTCCCTAGATGTGGACAGAAAAGATAAATTGACGAGAGATTTCAACGCAAGATTGTGCGGATGGTGGATAAGGAACCTCGACTAACATCCAAACAAGTTCAAGCTGCCCTGCAGTCCGAGGGTACAACAGTGTCAACCCGTACTATCCATCGGCGTCTGAATGAAAAGGGACTGTATGGTAGGATACCCAGGAAGACCCCACTTCTTACTTCGAGACATAAAAAAGCCAGGCTGGAGTTTGCCAAAACTTACCTGAGAAAGCCTAAAACGTTTTGGAAGAATGTTCTCTGGTCAGATGAGACAAAAGTAGAGCTTTTTGGGCAAAGGCATCAACATAGAGTTTACAGGAGAAAAAAAGAGGCATTCAAAGAAAAGAACACGGTCCCAACAGTCAAACATGGCGGAGGTTCCCTGATGTTTTGGGGTTGCTTTGCTGCCTCTGGCACTGGACTGCTTGACCGTGTGCATGGCATTATGAAGTCTGAGGACTACCAACAAATTTTGCAGCATAATGTAGGACCCAGTGTGAGAAAGCTGGGTCCCCCTCAGAGGTCATGGGTCTTCCAGCAGGACAATGACCCAAAACACACTTCAAAAAGCACTATAAAATGGTTTGAGAGTGAGAGAAAGCACTGGAGACTTCTAAGGTGGCCAGCAATGAGTCCAGACCTGAATCCCATAGAACACCTGTGGAGAGATCTAAAAATGGCAGTTTGGAGAAGGCACCCTTCAAATATCAGGGACCTGGAGCAGTTTGCCAAAGAAGAATGGTCTAAAATTCCAGCAGAGCATTGTAAGAAACTCATTGATGGTTCCCAGAAGCAGTTGATCGCAGTTATTTTGGCTAAAGGTTGTGCAACCAAGTATTAGGCTGAGGGTGCCAATACTTTTGTCTGGCCCATTTTTGGAGTTTTGTGTGAAATGATCAATGTTTTGTTTTTTGCTTCATTCTCTTTTATGTTTTTTCATTGAAGACAAATTAAATGAAGATAATAATACCAAAGAATTTGTGATTGCAATCATTTTCAGGAAGAAACTGAGTATTATCTGACAGAATTGCAGGGGTGTCAATACTTTTGGCCACAACTGTATGTGAGTTTTTCTGTTCCCAAAGATTATCTCTTAATGGGTCTTTTTGATTTTGTGTAACTAAAGATTAATCAATAATATTAATTCAGTGCAATTTCAATTTCTGACAATTTTGAGGATTCCTGTTTGGGTCCTGCAAATAGCAAGCAAACATTTTTATTTACATCCAGAGAATGTAAACCTGTCCAGATCCACTGCTTTTCAGTAAGGCTAGGGTCATATTTACGTTTTGACCCTAGCCTACGGGATTGCGCTTTAAACAGTACTTTTCCCAGCACCGCATAGCGTTACCGCTATGCAGTGCTGGGTAACGCTGCCCCTGTCTGCAGCGTTTCCTGTGCGGCGCTGTAAAGCGCACTCCCAGCAGCTGCCTGTGTGACTGGTTGGGAAGGTAAATATCGGGTAACTAGGGGCAGCATTATCCAGCACCGCATAGCGGTAACGCTATGCGGTGCTGGGAAAAGTACTCAGTTTAAAGCGCAATCCGGTAGGCTAGGGTCAAAACGTAAATGTGACCCTATCCTAATATTGCGGCATACCAGTCCCCCTTGATCTCAGGCTAGGGTCACACATAAAACCTTGGTCCGTTTTTGGTATCAGTTTTTGTATTTTTTTTTTTCTAAGTCCAAAAACTGATGCAAAAACGGATTATATGTAATAAATGCCCTATCCATTTTTTTCTGCACCCAAAAACATTCCTAGGAGTTTTTTTAAACCCAAAAAGTTGGTAGGAACGTTTTTGGGTGCAGTAAAAAAAATGGATCAGTGTTTTTAACATGTGGCCCTATGGAAACACGGATCCGTTTTTTAGAGCATTGTTTATATTACAAAAAAACTGATCTGTTTTTTAGAGCATTGTTTATGTAAAACATGGCAAAGTCCCAAAAACGTTCAGGGGCACAGGAGGCACAAAAAGCAGTCTAGGAAAAACGGATTTGGCATGGAAAACACTTCCAAAAACGGATTGCTATCGGTGACCCTAGCCTCAAAGAGGTAAAAGTATTCTAATCTCAGACATATATGACAAGTCCACATGCCATAAATCTATTATATAATCACGAATGTTTTTTTTTTCCCCTTTTGAGTCCGCTCACGCTGCGAGTCAATGTCGTCATGTGGATACGACCGAAGCATTGGCCGCGCAGCGGCCATTGCGAGTCAGAGACTCGCTCTGCTAGAATCCCGATGCATCTGCATCGGGCACCCAGCTAGTGTCTAATAAGTGTTGATTCCCACTGTGGGACCCACAGGTACTGATGTATTCCTTAAATTGTCAGTTTACGTGGGCCGACTGGCAAAATGATACAACTTTTATCCATTGCTGGACATTTAAATGCCTGATAACACAGGCAGACCAAAGTAATTGATGCACACTGAACAATCTATCCTAGACTGTTTAGTGCACATAGGCTGCCATAGTAATTGGTAGAGCGAGATCTTTTACATAGGGCAATGCACCATCAAGAACGATGATCTTTGTGCTGCACAAAAGATAATTTCACCCACTGAACGAGCATTTTGCTCATTAACTGAGTGATCGGCAACCTGTTTACACAGTAAGATAATTGTGAAACACAACAAAAGACAAATCAAGATATCATATTTTTTACATTGCAAACATGGGTCTACCAGCTCCCATCCTGGCTGATGAGGTGGCTGCTAGCTTCTGCTTGGCTATGTATGTGTGATTACCTCCTATGTAACATATAGAAACTGCTGATCAACCAAGCTTATTTTTAAATTGGTAGTTTTTTGTTTTTTTGCGAGTTTACATAAAAATGTTAGCATTTTAAAATGAATACTATTTAGAATGATTTTTATATGTATTTCATAGATTTTCCCCAATATTTAAGGGGATTGTCTACAACTTGGAGAACCCATTCTCAATCACTGTCTCCATCAATTAAAATAATAACACCTATATCCATCTCCAAGGCTGGCATCATTCCAGTGATGTCAGCACTGGCTATCCTGGGGCTCTTGTGGCATTGTTATGTCATGCAATCCCTTGTTCTTCAGACAAATATGACAACCTGAGGAAGTGAGAGCAACTACAGGTCATATTTCCACCAGACATCAATTACGTTCGAAGGAGGTGATAGTGAAATAAACACTGGTCACAAGGATTGTGTTACATAGTAATGTCACATGAGCCCTGGTAGAGCAAGGGCATCCATTGCTAGGAACAGCTACAATAGTGAGTATAAATGTTATTGTTTTACAAGGGTGAAAACACACTGATTGAAAAGGGTTTTCTGAGTAGAAATAAAGGGGATCACCAAGGCATCTTTGCGGTAGCCAGTGATTGGCTGAGCAGGCTGTTTTTATCATTTCTTTGGTATCAAGGATGCCACAAGGAGGCACAGAGCAAGTAGGACATAGTGGGCACTGAAAGAAGACTAGCAAGGGGGAGAGGAAGAGATTTAATTCCTATATTATTTATAATTGAAGATCTTTAGCAATAATTTTTACTCAGTGAAACACCTGTAACCAGAGTAAAAAAATATTAGATTTGCGCATTTACAAGGTTTGTGTCAAAAATGCAGAGCATTGTACAAACCAGTAACATGAAAGATGTTTTTCGATATCTTTATGTATGTTAAAGGAGTTATCCAAGACTTAGTTTTTTTTCAATATGGGGCTAAGTATCTGCCTGTTCTGCCCAGAAATGATTTAGACTAGCTTTCGGGTGGGCTGTCATCTTAATTGTCTGCCGCTAAATTGGATGCTTTGTCTAAGTGTGTGCACGCCACCGAAAGAGCCATGCTGACACCCATGTCAATGTAGAGCTTAATGACAAAGACCTTTATTTTAGGCGCGGTTAGCAGTTTTATTACTTATCATTAAAGGGGAATTCCTTAGGGGTGTTTCTAGGTAATTGCATCATATTATGCTGAATATACATTTTATTCTGAAAAAAACATTCAATTATATTCTGTGTTTAGTTAGTTTAAACTAGCCTTGATTTGTACAGTACATTCAGAACCAGCTGATAAGAACTTCTTATACGGCTACCTCTAAGTCAAAACATTATATAAAATCTGAGACAGGAGAATTCTAGAGGAAGGAGAGAGGGCTAGCTAGGGAAAAGAGCAAGGCCAAGGCCTTTTTCCTACAAACAGGCCTCTAGCCTGTACTAAAAGATTTCTGAATGACTTCTAAAAACTAATATAAATTATTAACTATTTATTGCCATAACATTGTGATGTCACATTGACAGAGCCGCTCCTTCCTTCTGCTCTGCTATGTTGACAGGGCTGATGTCATGATAATAGACAGCTGACTCATTGCTGCCTAACTGAAGGGTGCTGGCTGTCAAGCAGCATGACACGGGCAGTGGTGCCCGTTGACAGAACCGACAGGAAGAGAAAGAACTGCTCAGTTAATGTGAGGTCAAAGGAAACAGGAGAACCACCACCTGAGCCAGGAGAGATGTCACAGAACAAATAAGGCAGGTGGTGAGCAACTACCTGACAGTAAGTTCTTAACCCAAAGGGAAAAGTAACTGAATGTCAAATTATATACATATATAGCATAATAATCACTGATACATATGATAGGATAGATCTATATATGAACATGCAAACCTGAAAATGAAAAAAAAACATAAAAAATATTTGCATTATCTACCACACATTTAGAATTAAAGTTAGCTATACGCCTGGACACCCACTGCTATGTCTTACTGAACTGGCATTTTACACTTGATGTGTAGAGAAAAAGAAGTAAATCTCTGTGTAAGCTGGCTGCTAAGCCACCGGAAAGACTGCATACAAATCCTTATGAATTTATAATATACAGGAAAGATGTAGCTAAAATTGAATTACTGTCTTGTAAAATGAATTCATAGGTTGAGATATTCAGCAGAAATATATCCTTTCCATAAAATGTTATTCAATAAGCAAATGTATATTTAGGATACAGCATTGTCTATATATTATGATATTAGATGGCACATGATGCAAACAGATAGTTGCTAATAAAATGTCAAATTCACCAAAAATTGGTAGATATCTCGTGAAGGTAAATTGTCATTAGTGAAGACTAGAATAACTGGCTCCAATTGATACAGGATTTAGATCCAACCCATCGTACTTAAACCATTGAAAAAGTAACTTCCCACAGAATCTAACTATATTCCCTATTTTATACATTAGACAGTACAATTTAAACAAATGTCTTCGATTGTATTTGATATTTATGGAAATGTAATTTGGGCAATGTATAATCATATTATTTTCACTATCTTAATTATAAAATCAACAGAAATTACTAAGTAGTGTTCTATACAAATGCATTGGCTGTCAGCCGAATGTGCGTTTGGCCAACAGTTATCCCTCCTGACCCTCCTATGCCCATGATTGCTTGAGTCTGACAATTGGTTATGTTTTTTCAATGGACAAATTGGGACAGGTTGCATCCAGACATCTGTTAGTGACTTATATATTATATCTTATATAGTTACTTTCAACTGCCTGATTACTTTTTCCTTGATATTAGTTCTCAGGTAGGTGGCAGGGTGTCTCATAGATTTCAGATGGCTTTCAGGTTCTCTGTCCTATAGAGAACACTTAGGGTATGTGCCCACAGGACGTTTTTTGTGCAGTCATGAACGCAGGAAAACCTGAGGATCCTAGAGTCCTTGACAGGAGAAATGCTAAGATCTTGTTTTTTGCGCGTTTTTTGCGCATTTTTTACTGCGTTTTTTGTGCTTTTTCCTGCATTTTTGATGCTGCATTTTTCCTGCGTTTTTCCCATTGACTGCACCAAAAACGCAGAAAGAATGAACATGTCAATTGTTTGCTATCCGCACCAAAAACACAGGTATTTGACAGTTCTTGACACTGCAAAACCAATGTGTGTGCACAGCGTTTTTGTAAACACATTGGTTTTGCTGGGAAGCCCAACCGCAGGAACAGATTAGCATACATTACCATAAAACCAATGGTTTTCTGCATGCGGAAACCGCAGGAAAACCGCGGCAAAAACGCCCTGTGGGCACATACCCTTATGTCTCCACAAGAGAAGACACACTGCAACCAGAATGCATCGTCTCCTGACCGTGGGCACTGACCCACAGAGAATGCTCGCATCTCCACAAGAGAAGACACACTGCATCGAGTTTTTAAGGTTAAAGAGAAGACTTTAAGTCCATCTAGTTCGACCCATAGCCTAACATGTTGATCCAGAGGAAGGCAAAAAAAACCCATGTGGCATCACTAAGCTCCACATTGGGGGAAAAAATTCCTTCCTGACTCCAGATATGGCAATCAGACTAGTTCCCTGGATCAACGCCCTATCAAAGAATCTAGTATATATAACTGGTAATATTATAGTTTTCAAGAAAGGCATCCAGGCCCTTCTTAAATGTTAGTAGTGACTCACTCATTACAACATCATGTGGCAGAGAGTTCCATAGTCTCACTGCTCTTACAGTAAAGAATCCACGTCTGTGATTATGATTAAACCTTCTTTCCTCCAGACGTAGAGGATGCCCCCTTGTCCCAGTCTCAGGCCTAAGAGTAAAGAGATCATTAGAAAGTTCTCTGTACTGTCCCCTCATATATTTATACATTATTATAAGATCACCCCTAAGCCTTCGTTTTTCCAAGCTAAATAACCCCAAGTTTAATAACCTGTCTTGGTATTGCAGACCCCTTAGTCCTCTAATGACTTTTGTCGCTCTTCTCTGCACCCGCTCTAGTTAAGCTATGTCTTTCTTATACACCGGAGACCAGAATTGTACACAGTATTCTAAGTGTGGTCGCACTAGTGACTTGTATAGAGGTAAAATTATGTTCTCCTCATGAGCATCTATGCCTCTTTTAATGCATCCCATTATTTTATTTGCCTTTGTAGCAGCTGCCTGACACTGGCCACTAAATGTGAGTTTGTCATCTACCCATACACCCAGGTTTTTTTCAGTGACAGTTTTCCCCAGTGTTTTACAATTAAGCACATAATTATACCTTTTGTTTCCTCTGCCCAAGTGCATGACCTTACATTTATCCCCATATCCCCTTTATAAGTCTATATGTTTTGGGGTTTGTAATATTATTAAATAATGAATAACATTTTGTTCTGATAGAACTTTTTCTGTAAGCCCACTACACTGTTTACCTAGTACCCACAAAGATGAAAGCGAGATATGGAAATAGTGTAGCAAAATCTAGCTGTGCTGTTATCTTATGGTTTTGAGCACAGGTTCCAGATTTGCAGCAGCAAATACAAATGTGTTTTCAGGAAAATACTACTTAAAATATGAGAGATTTTGCATGCATCTTTGATTTGCTTTTTTAATAAATGTTTTCACATACATTACACTGTGTGCAAAATTATTAGGCAAATGAGTACCGTATATACTCGTGTATAAGCCGAGTTTTTCAGCACATAAAATGTGCTGAAAAGTCCCCCCTCGGCTTATACACGGGTATATATGGTAATAGCTTTACAGCTTTACAGCGCCCCCCCCCCCCGTGGTATCCCGCCCCCCTCCCGTATATACAGCCCCCCCGTGGTATCCCGCCCCCTCCCCGTATATACAGCCCCCCCCGTGGTATCCCGCCCCCCCCCGTATATACAGCCCCCCCGTGGTATCCAGCCCCCCCCGTATATACAGCCCCCCCGTGGTATCCAGGGCCCCCCCTTGCTGCACCTGTAAAGGAAGATATCAGTATACTTATCGCTGCCGCCACCGCCGCTCCGCTTCTCGGTCACCGCGCTGCTCCGGCCGGGTCTTCATGTTTCCTGTTCCTTCTCCGGCGCTCAGGAAATGACGTCATTGTTCGAGCGTCGGAGAAGGAACAGGAAACATGAAGACCCGGAGCATCGCGGTGACCGAGAAGCGGAGCGGCGGCGGCGGCAGCGATAAGTACACTGACATCTTCCCTTACAGGTGCAGCAAGGGGGGCCCTGGATACCACGGGGGGGCTGTATACAGCTGGGGCTGCTGTATACAGCTGGGGCCTCTGTATACTAATGGGGGGAGGGTCTGTATACCCCTGGGGCTGCTGCTGTATATACCCCCTGGGGCTGCTGTATACAACCACTGGGGCTGCTGCTGTATATACCCCCTGGGGCTGCTGCTGTATATACCCCCTGGGGCTGCTGCTGTATACTACCACTGGGGCTGCTGCTGTATATACCCCCTGGGGCTGCTGCTGTATATACCCCCTGGGGCTGCTGCTGTATACTACCACTGGGGCTGCTGCTGTATACTACTACTGGGGCTGCTGTATACTACTACTGGGGCTTCTGTATACTACCACTGGGGCTGCTGCTGTATATACCCCGTGGGGCTGCTGCTGTATATACCCCCTGGGGCTGCTGCTGTATACTACCACTGGGGCTGCTGCTGTATACTACTACTGGGGCTGCTGTATACTACTACTGGGGCTTCTGTATACTACTACTGGGGCTGCTGCTGTATATACCACTGAGGCTGCTGTATACTACTACTGGGGCTTCTGTATACTACCTCTGGGGCTTCTGTATACTACCACTGGGGCTGCTGTATATACCTCTGGGGCTGCTGTATATTACCACTGGGGCTGCTGTATATATCTCTGGGGCTGCTGTATACTACCACTGGGGCTGC
Organism: Allobates femoralis; assembly: GCA_033576535.1. Taxonomy (NCBI): domain Eukaryota; kingdom Metazoa; phylum Chordata; class Amphibia; order Anura; family Aromobatidae; genus Allobates; species Allobates femoralis. The sequence continues at coordinate 637,913,886 of JARQOC010000003.1, forward strand.
TGATGTATATACCACTGGGGAGGCTGCTGTATATACCTCTGGGGCTGCTGTATACTACCACTGGGGCTGCTGTATATATCTCTGGGGCTGCTGTATACCACCACTGGGGCTGCTGCTGTATATACCACTGGGGAGGCTGCTGTAACACTGCTGGGGCCTGTATGTACCACTGGGGAGGCTGCTGTATACCACACTTCTGGGGGCTGTATACTACCACTGGGGAGGCCTGTATACCAATGCGGGGGCCTGTATACCAAACTGCTGGGGGCTGTATACCTGTGCTGGGGTCCACCCTCGGCTTATACACGAGTCAATAGGTTTTCCCAGATTTTGGGGGCAAAAGTAGGGGGGTCGGCTTATACACGGGTCGGCTTATACACGAGTATATACGGTATGTTGATCACATGATACTTTTTATACATGTTGTCCTACTCCAAGATGTATAGGCTTGAGAGCCAACTACCAATTAAGTAAATCTGGTGATGTGCATCTCTGTAATGAGGAGGGGTGTGGTGTAATGACATCAACACCCTATATAAGGTGTGCTTAATTATTAGGCAACTTCCTTTCCTTTGGCAAAATGAGTCAGAAGAGAGATTTAACTGGCTCTGAAAAGTCCAAAATTGTGAGATGTCTTACAGAGGGATGCAGCAGTCTTGAAATTGCCAAACTTTTGAAGCGTGATCACCGAACAATCAAGCGTTTCATGGCAAATAGCCAACAGGGTCGCAAGAAGCGTGTTGGGCAAAAAAGGCGCAAAATAACTGCCCATGAATTGAGGAAAATCAAGCGTGAAGCTGCCAAGATGCCATTTGCCACCAGTTTTGCCATATTTCAGATCTGCAACGTTGCTGGAGTATCAAAAAAACAAGGTGTGCCATACTTAGGGACATGGTCAAGGTAAGAAAGGCTGAAAAACGACCACCTTTGAACAAGAAAGATTAGATAAAACGTCAAGACTGGGCCAAGAAATATCTTAAGACTGATTTTTCAAAGGTTTTATGGACTAATGAAATGAGAGTGACTCTTGATATGGCAGATGGATGGGCCAGAGGCTGGATCAGTAAAGGGCAGAGAGCTCCACTCCCACTCAGACGCCAGCAAGATGGAGGTGGGGTACTGGTATGGGCTGGTATCATCAAAGACAAACTTGTGGGACCTTTTCGGGCTGAGGATGGAGTGAAGCTCAACTCCCGGAACTACTGCCAGTTTCTGGAAGACAACTTCTTCAAGCAGTGGTACAGCAAGAAGTTGGTATCGTTCAAGAAAAACATGATTTTCATTCAGGACAATGCTCCATCACATGCATCCAACTACTCCACAGCGTGGCTGGCCAGTAAAGGTCTAAAAGGAGAAAAAATAATGACATGGCCTCCTTGTTCACCTGATCTGAACCCCATAGAGAACCTGAGGTCCCTCCTAAAATGTGACATCTACAGGGAGGGAAAACAGTACACCTCTCGGAACAGTGTCTGGGAGGCTGTGGTGGCTTCTGCACGCAATGTTGATTGTAAACAGATCAAACAACTGACAGAATCTATGGATGGAAGGCTGTTGGGTGTCATCATAAAGAAAGGTAGCTATATTGGTCACTAATTTTTGGGGGTTTTGTTTTTGCATGTCAGAAATATTGTTTTCTAAATTTTGTGCAGTTATATTGCTTTACCTGGTGAAAATAAACAAGTGAGATGGGAATATATTTGGTTTTTTATTAAGTTGCCTAATAATTCTGCACAGTAATAGTTACCTGCACAAACAGATATCCTCCTAAGATAGTCACATCTAAAAAAAAAACACTCCAACTTCCAAAAATATTAATGAGTCTTTTGGGTTGATTGAGAACATAGTTGTTGATCAATAATAAAAATAATCCTCTACAATACAACTTGCCTAATAATTCTGCACACAGAGTACTTTAATCTAGTTTTATGGGTTCTGCGCCTTTTTTTTCACCCAATTCATTATTCTATTTGTGCCTTTTTCTAACTATATTTTATATGTCCTTAATTTTTGTTTTTATTTCTGTTTCATGCTTTGCGGGTGGGGTTTATTGACTCCAGAAGTTTTCACCTGATTTATCAATTGCATTTTTTTTTTAAAGTTGCACAATTTGGCATATCTCCTTGTATGCCAGTGGTGTGGGGCAAATTTTGGGCACCATTTTTGCAACAAGCACCTTTTACCATCAAAAAGTAAAAAAAAATAGTTTAAGGCAAAAAAAAACATATTCTTTTTGACTGTGTGCCAAATTCATGGATTCATTGTGCCGTTTTCAAGAATTTGGTGCCAAAAAATGGAAAATAGTATTACAACATAAAATATCAGGTACTGTTTTATTTATTGTATTAGGGCTTGTTAATATTTTTTAGGAAACTTTAGATAAGATGAAAAACAAATATTAAAGGGGTTATCTAGGATTTTTATTTAAAAAAAAAACGTGCTCAAGCACTAACAGGAAGCCAACTGCCTCCCACCTGCCTGTTGTGCCCATCACCGTTTACCCCCGAGACCGGTCACAGATCACTCCTGCCAAGGACAGTATGGTAGGGTAAAGAGCCGAGGTGGATTTTTCGCTCTGCTCTGTCTAAGTGGGTGCATAGCTGACGTCATGCTGATTGACAGCCGTCTCCTTGCTACCTGATTGAGGGAGCCAGCTGTCAATCAGCGTGACATCAGCTATGTGACCATCAAAAGAGGGAAAAAAATCTCTCCTCTGTAGACATGACATCAGCCGAAGCAGCAAATTCGCTGGCAGGAGCCGTCTCAGATCGCTTTGTGTTCGCGGTCAACAGCGCCAGGCACAACAGGCGGGTAGGTGGCAGCTACCTGCCTGTTAGTTCTTAGGCACGTTTTTTTTTATAAATCCAAGATAACCACTTTAAGGACTTATTATATAGGCTTATTGCACATCTAGTAAAGCAATACATAATAAAAGGACTTGTATATTTTTCTGTAAAGTTTTTGTTTGATAAAGGTGAGTTTTGCCACATGCCAGACGATATATTTTAGACTTTCTAAAAAAACATAATAACACCGTTTTATGATAATCTTGCATGTAGCAGCCATGTGTCTACATGATAAACATTTCAAAAGCAATTGATGATGTAAGGAATCTATCATGACATTAATAACAAGATTTTATATTGCCCATCCATAAATTACTGTATTTTTGCATCATAAATTGGTGTTCTTTCAATTTTTCACGTTTCTTTTGTTTTCTGTAAACTGGGTGGAAAAGTCAAGTGTTTTGCAATCAAGTTCCTTGTGAAAATGATCCACTGGGATAAATCTAGTCCTCCAGTTATTAAGAGGAACAATGAATATTTTGCTGTTTATGAATTCATATAAAGTCTTTCATTATCATGGATGTCAATTTCTTCAGTATCAAGTAGATGATCCTTCCTTGCTGGATGATGGAACGCATAGTAAAGCTTCTGTATACAATTTATTTAAAATTACTCTTTATGGTAATGGGAAGTATATTTGGTTTTGGCAAATGGAAATATAACATTAAATGTACATTGCATGTTACTTCCAGCAGTATTACAACTAAGATTTCATTTAATAGAGACCATTCACATGTATTGTATGTGTTTATACAGTAGTATTCTTTCTATTATAGAGCTATCAATTCAACATTGTGTTTATATATACTGTATATAATATGTCAATGCAAATAATTTGACTGTAGTAATATCTAATAATGCCCTTGTATTTTCAAGGACATAGGAAAAAGTCAGTATGTGGATTTATAGTAACATCTATGTGGCATAGCAAAAAGAAAACCTGGAAAATAAATATATAGAGAGTATAATATGAATGCTGCTTTCTGTTATATCCATATTTTACATGTAGCAAAATAGACCTCTTTTAATTGGGAAAATATATACAGCTGCAAGGACACCCCTTTTCTCACCCTATGGTATCGCTCATCTAAGCATATAACACGGCCGAATGTTATCCAATGTTTTGTCACAAAGCATTTGACTCAGTGTTATACTCTGGAGCTGTTCCGGATTGTGCTTTTCTCCTATGCTTATTTGGCTTGAGAAAAAAATTGCAGCATTCATCTGATAATTAGATGACATGCACCCATTTAAGTCTATGGGTGAGTGGAAATCATTGGGCTGCACTTGAATGTCATCTGAATGCAGTCCAATATACATTGACTCAGACAATGGAGAAGATGGAGATAGTAAACTCTCCATGTTCTTCCACCTTAGATTCACTTCTTGCATGCCAGACAATTACTGTATAACACTGTAAACTTACACTCCAATGTTTACAGTAATACGGGAAAAAACGGTGTCCTATGGTCCGCGCTGCCAAATCCACTTGTTCCAAGGAAAATACACGAGTAGATGAAGTATATCCAAAAGCCTTTATTACATCCTACGCGTTTCGGTGCCTTCCTGACACCTTCCTCAGGGTTCCCTGAGGAAGGTGCCAGGAAGGCACCGAAACGTGTAGGATGTAAAAAAGGCTTTTGGATATACTTCATCTACTCGTGTATTTTCCTTGGAACAAGTGGATTTGGCAGCGCGGACCATAGGACACCGTTTTTTCCCGTATTACTGTGTGATTCCACGTGCTAGTGGTCGGTGAGAGTCCAGCAGCAGCCAGCAGGATACAACACTATATGCCTTCATACCAGTTGTGGGTGTCACAACTGAAATAGGTGAGTGGTTCCCTCTATACCACCTACATTTGAAGTGTCTGTGTGATAGGGCACTATTGCGCCTCTTGTTCCCCTTCCCTTTCTTTTATTTGACTCCAATGTTTAGGCACACAGGGGCTCTCCAAACGTGACATGGTGTCTGCTAATAATTTGAATTGAAAATTAGCTGCAATTGTTAGCGGACACCATGTTGTGTATGGAGAGCCCCTGTGTGCCTAAACATTGGAGCTCCCCCACAAATGACCCCATTTTGGAAACTAGACCACCCAAGGAACATATCTAGATGCACAGTAAGCATTTTGAACCCCCAGGTGCTTCACAAATGAATCCATAAAAATGAAAAAAGAAAATATTTGTGGAAAAAAAAATACTTTTTCATTTTTAGGGATCCATTTGTGAAGCACCTGGGGGTTCAAAGTGCTCACTATGCATCTAGATAAGTTCCTTGGGGGTCTAGTTTCCAAAATGCAGTCACCTGTGGAAGAGTTATAATGTTTAGGTGCACAGGGTCTTTCCATAAGCGACATGGTATCGCTTACAATTCTAATTGTTAGTTGACACCATGTCACTTATGGAGAGCCCCTATGTGCCTAAACATTTGGGCTCCCCCACAAGTGACCCCATTTTGTATACTAGATCCCCCCAAGGAACTTATCTAGATGCATAGTGAGCACTTTGATTTCTCAGGTGCTTCACAAACTGATCCGTAAAAATGAAAAAGTATCTTTTTTTCACAAAAATCTTCTTTTTTCCTTTTTACGGACTAATTTGTGAAGCACCTGGGGTTGAAAGTGCTCATTATGCATCTAGATATGTTCCTTTGGGGTTCTAGTTTCCAAAATGGGTTCACTTGTGGGGGACCTCCAATGTTTAGGCACACAGGGGCTCTCCATATGCGACATGGTGTCCGCTAATAATTTGAATGGAAAATTAGCTCAAATTGTCAGCGGACACCATGTTGCGCTTGGAGAGCCCCTCTGTGGCTAAACATTGGAGCTCCCCCACAAGTGACCCCATTTTGGAAACTAGACGCCTCAAGGATTATATCTTGGGGTATAGTGAGCATTTAGAACCTACGGCTACTTCACAGAATTTGATAACGTCATATTGAACATTTTCTTTTTTCACACAAGTTCTCACTTTTAGGGCAGGTGCACAAGATCCGGAGACACTGTGTCCTGGTCGTCTCCTCTCCTGCATTTTTTTAATTATTTCTTTATTAAATTAATAAGGGGCTTTGCAATATTTTTGGTCCAGCCAGGTACACCAGGCAGCTACGGGCTGCCACCAACCCCTTCTGCCTAGTTTTACCTGGCTGGTAACCAAAAATATAGGGAAGCCCTTTTTTTTTTAAATTATTTAATGAAATAATAATTAAAAAAAACAGTGTGGGCTTCGCCATGTTTTTGGGCCAGCCAGGTACAACTAAGCAGCTGAGGGCTGGAATCCTCAGCGAAGGGAGGCCCAAACTTTCTGGGCACCCCCCTGCTGCGAATTGCAGTCCACAGCCGCCCCAGAAAATGGCACATTCATAGAAGTGCCATTTTCTGGCGCTGTATCCAGCTCTTCCAGCTGCAGTGTAGTGGTGGCAGACTGGGTAATAAGTGGTTAATGCCAGCTTTTTGGCAGCTGGCACTAAGCCTGAGATTCTTAATGTCTGGCCAATATTAGACCGGGCCATTAGGAATCCCTAGTAAATTGTAAAGAAGACACAAGACAGAGAAAAATATTTTTATTAGAAAAAAAACACAGACACTACTTAGACCCCATCTTTATTATTCTTTGGCATCGACGTAGTCCAGTGGGAAGGTCCAACGTAGTCCAGCGGGAGGTCCCGCGATGATTTCCAGTCTTTTACAGCATATGGGTTAACCTTCCACCAAGACAATGACCCTAAGCACACAGCTAAAATAACAAAGGAGTGGCTTCAGAACAACTCTGTGACCATTCTTTTCTGGCCCAGCCGGAGGCTTGACCTAAACTCAATTGAGCATTTCTGGAGAGACCTTAAAATGGCTGTCCAACACCATTCACCATCCAACCTGATGGAACTGGAGAGGATCTGCAAGGAAGAATGGCAGAGGATCCTCAAATCCATGTGTGAAAAACTTGTTGCATCATTTCAGTTTTTCTTTTTTAATAAATTTGCAAAAAATTCTACATTTCAGTTTTTTCTAAGTCAAGATTGGGCGCAGAGTGTACATTAATGAGAAAAAAAAGAACTTTTTTGAATTCACTAAATGGCTGCAATGAAACAAAGAGTGAAACATTTAAAAGGGTCTGAATACTTTCCATTCCCACTGTAAATACAAATCACTAGTGTGACCACATTTAGAAGGCTACAATTTTGGTCTCCCGAATATCAGAAGGACTATGGCTAGGGTCACATTTAGAAGGCAAAATGCGGTTACCGCATCCAGTAATGCAGTAATCTCATGTCCCTTCAGACTAATTTTGCCCTCCCAGTGTGTCCCTAAATCCGCATGCGGTAACCGGATTGCAACTTAATGTCGCAATAGACGTTGTGGTAATACAAACGTTCCCTGGCTTTCCAACATGCTTTTTGTTGTCCGGGATTTAAATCGATTGAAATCGGATTGTTCCGGACCGGGCGAATCCAGGAAAATCCGGTTTTGTCTGATTTTTGCAAGGGACTACAGGAATCATCCATGATCCTTTTGGTCCCGCAGACTGAAAACGGATTCACCCGGATCCACCCGAACAGCACAAAACCGACACCAATACACTTTCATTCGGGTGAATCGGGAGCCATAGGAAAAGATTGCGGCAATACTGCCATTCAAGTGTGTTGCGGTACCCGATCCGGTTACCGTACCCGGCTCCACTCACATTTGCGGTTTCCAATTGAAATCCGGATACGGATTAGAAACCTGTCCGAAAAACGTTGCTTACATGATTTTTACCGCACATCTGAAAACCGTATCCGGGAAACGCAATGCTGTTGAGGCGATACGGTTTTTGTATTGCTGCCTTCATGCTCAAAACCGGATCAAGATCTGCAATTGCAACCGCAAATGTGACCCTAGCCATAGCTGAACTAGAGCAGGTGTAGGAAGAGCAAATAAGGTTATTAAAGGACTGGGTGGTCTGCAATACCAAGACAGGTTATTAACCTTGGGGTTATTCAGTTTGGAAAAATGAAGACCTTTCCAAATTTTACTACAATGTGCAAATATATGAGGGGACAGTACAGAGACTTTTTTTAATGATCCTTTAACACCTAGAGCAGAGATCCCCAACTCCAGGCCTCGAGGGCCGCCAACAGTGCAGGATTTCAGGATCTCCTTAGTATTGCACAGGGGTTGGAATCATCACCTGTGCAGATGATCACATTAACACCTGTGCAATACTAAGGAAATCCTGAAATCCTGCCTGTATGTGGCCCTCGAGGCCTGGAGTTGGGGACCTCTGACCTAGAGAAAAGGGGGCATCGTCTATGTCTGGAAAAAATTAGGTTTAATCACATTGACAGACACAATTCTTTACTGTAACAAGTGAGACCAAGAAACTCTCTGATGTTGTAACGGTTGTTTCATTACTAAACTTCTTAAAAAATATTTTACCGGTTATATGTACTAGACTCTGGGATTGGATGTTGATCCAGGGAACCAGTGTGATTGCTATATTTGGTGTCAGAAAGGAGTTCTACCTTTAAAATTAAGGTTAGTGTCTGCCCCATGAGGTTTTTGTCCTCCTCTGGATCAATATGGTGGGCTACAGGCTGAACTCGATAAACTCATGTCTACCTTAAAAAAATCAATGAAACTATGAATATGTTCAAGTCCCTTTGTAAGTCTAATAAACATTTTTTTTTTTTTTCAAATGATCGGAAAAGTATTTAAAAAAAACCCTACCATGAAGTTTATTTCACTAACACTGTATATACGGTATGTGTCAGTAATGCAGTGGGATTGGGTTATTATTCACATACGTTGTCTCCTCCAGTTCCAGCGCCATATTGCTCCTCTTCCATGTGACGTCATTGCTCTTCAGATTCTCCAGGCTACACAGCGTTGTGCATGACCCAGAAGTGGCTTTTACATTGTAAGTCTATGGAAAGTCAGTACGAGACTCCATAGACTTACACTTTAAAAGAGACATCTGGCTCGCGCCTAGAGCACTGACATATGGTCACGTGTCGGAGAAGAAGGGTAGAATGGTGCTGGCCATTGGAGAAGATAGCAAAATAACATTAATGTAAACTATACTAAAAAGAATATATATATAGAATAGAATATATATTATATTATATAATATATGGTATATAGAATTTTATAACCCCATAGTGATTGAGCTATGTTTGACCTTACTAACCAAGTTCCATTTTTTAAATCTAACTTGTGACATAATCTGGAATGTTTCAAAATATCCAAGTGATTTTGAGATTGTTTTAGATCTATATTTCTAGATCTATATATTTTGCGTTTTGTACTAAAATATCTTTAAACTTGCAGTTTTAAAAATGTTAAGTTTATACCCTCGAAGCAGATAGTTGTACCACACAAACTAGTTACTAAACAATGTTTCCTATATGTCTAATTTAGGTCAATCTCATTTTTCAAACGTCCTTTTAGCAAAGGTGTCAAAAAAAAAAAAAAAGATAGGGGTATAGTGACCCACAGATGATTGACATAATTGGGCCAAGAAAACTAAAGGTTTTTTTACTTTCTGCTAAAATGTTTTGTTCTCACAAAGTCTAACAATAGAAATTGGACCTCACAGTGTGTTATGGAGTTTCTACCAAATGCAGCAATACCCTATATGTAGTTGGATAATACTACTGAAGCACACAGCGGGGATCGGAAGAGAAGGAGCACTATTTGTACTTTGAAGTGTAGATTTTGTTTGAATACATTGTTTTAGCCATTTGCAGATTCCCTGAGAGTATAGAATAAATGTGAACCGAGCGTTTTATTGATTTTAGGGAGCTAGAATGAATAAATAAACAGCAGTTCAAAAATTGCTTTTATTTTTTTTATTATACACTGTTAAAGGAAACCTGTCGGGTATTCTGTGCACCCAGAAGCACCAGCAGTTTTGTGAACATATCTATATTTCCAGCCTAACAGTCCCTTTAATGTAGTAACATGCATAAATAGATCTTTATAAAAAGTAGTAGATGTGGAGAGGCTGGTAAAGTCAGGATGGGGGGAGGTTCTGCGGCTGTCCCCCCACTGTCCACTCCTTTGACCTGTCTCCCACCTGTGTGCTCCCCTCCCTGTATGCAGTCTTTCTCCTTTGAGCTGTCTCTCCCTGTATACTCTCCCCGTTCTGTCTTCTCCCTCTTTGCCCTCTCCTCTGTATGCATTCTCTCTCCCTGTGATGTCATCTCTTCTCTGTGATCTTTCCTTTGAGCTGTCTCCCCCCTGTGTGCTATCTCTCTCCCCCTGTGTGCTCGCCCCTCCCCTGTTTGTTTACCCCTCCACCTATGTGCTCTCTCTGTCCCCTGGGTACTCTCTCTGCCCTCTTTGTTCTCTGCCTCCCTGTGTGCTCATCCCCCTATTCTTTGTCTCTCCCCTTTGTGCTCTCTGCTTCCTTTAGTGTCCAAATATGGCTGTGGCATAGGTGTGCATGTGCGCATTGGATCACGCCACCGCTATTCTTTTATACCCAGGTGTCCAAAGCCCACCTGAGTATGTGTGCATGCACGCTGGGTTGTGATGTGTCAGCAGCAGCTGTGGGTGGTGGTTCCGGGTGGCAGCGGTTTCAGGTGGCGGCAGTTTTGGCACCACTGGTGATACTGCACAATGTTTCAGTACTGCCAGATTTGCACACCCATCACTCTCTACCCCCTATGTGCTGTCTCTGCCTCTTTTTGCACTCCCTGTCCCCCTGTGCACTCTCTGTACCCCATGTGTTCTCTCTGTACCCCACCGTGTGTGCTGCTTGACCCCCTATGTGCTTTCTGTGCTACCCTGTGTGCTTTCTGTGTCTTACTGTGCACTGTCTGTGTACCCGGTGCGTTCTCTGTACCCACCTGTGCACTCTCTGTTCCCCTCCTGTGCGCTCTCTGTGTCCCCCGTGCACTCTCTGTGTTTCCCTGTGCACTCTCTTTGACCCATGGTGCGCTCTCTGTATCCCCTGTTTTCTTTCTGTGCCCCCCTGTGTGACCTCTGTACCCTCTCTCTGCCTCCTTGTGTGCTCTCAGTGCACCCCCTGTGAGCTCTCTGTGCCCTCCGTGCGCTCCCTGTGCCCTTTCTGTGCACTCTCAGTGCTTTCTCTGCCCTCCGAGCATCATGCTGCCACTGCCGGTTTTGGACACTCACCTGGGCGTGTGCACATGCAGTTAGTATCCAAAGGTGGCGGTGGTCTGAAAACTGCACCTGCACCCGGATAGGCACATGCTCAGTTAGTCATTCAGCAATATGCGCGGTGATGTCGGACAGTGTAGGCGGCGTGAGTGGTGGGTTGTGCAGCGGCATGTTCCAGGCATTGTGGCATTGGGTCTAGTTGTCGGCGGCACTATTTGGACACCCATCACAAAACAGTAACTATTTGCCTGTTAGTTGTTAGGCACACTGTAAAAAAGGAAAGAGTCCCAGGTAAGCCTTTTAAGGACATTTCATCATTAACAAAATACTAAGTATTTTAGTTTTATTTCATTCAGAAAGAAATAAAGGGAACCTGCCAGCAGGAGTTCCTCACAGTAATGTACATATAATAATAACATTCATAATTTTATATTATGAGTCTATGTCTTTAGTATCTGTTAATTTGTGAATTCTTATACAAATGAGTTGCAAACTGTAGAGGCTTGGCTTTCACTTGCGCGCCTCTCTTCTCCGTGTGCTGCCCTCCCTGGCCAAATTCTCACACATGCACCATCATTCCCAGAAGGAATGTACTGACTGCTGGCAACATGCTGACTGACAGTCGGCTTCTTGTTTGACAGCAGGGAGCTGATTGTTAATTATCATGACATTGGCAGTAAAGCCCATCAACAGAGTAGAGTGGAAGAGAAGCAACTGCTCTGTTGATGTAATGTCAGCAGAATCCGTAAAATCACCAGCAGGAATGGTCTGTGAACACTTAGAGATCGGCATCAGGCACAACAGGCAAGTAGTTAACAGCAGGAGTTTGGCCTGCACTTTCAACTCTGTGGTCAATCTTTTCTGTGACCAGCTCCCCTTGGCTAACATTTCGTGCATGCTCCAACATGTCTCTTTAACTCAGTGCAGGTTTTCTAGAGAAAGCACAGCATGGAACCCTATAAAAACTTTTGTTTTAATGGTGAATCAGCTGTATACAATGACTGCAATCGCAATTAAACACTGCCTTTATGCTTGCTCTTTTCTAAGCTCTTCCACCAAGATCAATTCTCCATAAACTGCTTCCAGTATGTTACAGGATCTTTTATAAGACTAGATGACATAATGCCGCTGGCCAGTAGCCAACATGGTTATACCATCCTGGCATGTTGATTAGTTGTCTAACAGCAATGACACATGCGCATGGCACTCGAGCACCCACAACCTTTTCCTCAGCTGTTTAAGCTAGAAGAAAACATTGCAGTATGCTGTGTGTGACCGCGTATATCAGACAAGACTCACCAATGAAAGTCTTTTGGTGCAAGAAAAAACGGACATCATCCAGACCATCTGTATGTCATCTGTTTTCACAGATACATTACCATTCTGTAGCATAGGACACTGCAAATGGTCTTGTAAATAATTATAGAATAATAGTTGCTGAGAAAAAAACAAGTTGCATTTTGATATAATCATATACGGCACTCCGGAATCTGGGTGGAGGGGCTAAAGTAGGGTTTCAATCCTTAGTATATAGTAATGGTAATAAACTCGGCACTCAGGTACCCAGCAGCCCCTGGGGGTACCAACAGCCCCCAGGGGGTACCCAGCAGCCCCTGGGGGTACCAACAGCCCCCAGGGGGTACCAACAGCCCCCTGGGGGTACCAACAGCCCCCAGGGGGTACCCAGCAGCCCCCAGGGGGTACCCAGCAGCCCCCTGGGGGTACCAACAGCCCCCAAAAGCTGGCACTGTCCCCCCTTGTAAGGCCTCCCCCCCACTGCTTATACATTACCATCCCGGTGTTCTGATCGGCGCCGCTCCTCGGTGCTTCTTCTTCATCCTCCCGTCCGCGCTCGCTGCATCCAGGATCTCCGGCGGTCGCGCGATGACGTCATATCGCTGCGACAGCCGGAGAACCCGGATGGATGCAGCGAGCGCGGACGGGAGGATGAAGACGCAGCACCGAGGAGCGGCGCCGATCAGAACACCGGGATGGTAATGTATAAGCAGCGGGGGGGGCCCTTACAAGGGGGGACAGTGCCAGCTTTTGGGGGGGCCATATGCACTGCTTTCCCCTGCCGCTGATTGACAGGGGGAAGCAGTGCATATATAATGAGCGGCCCCACGTGATGGGGCCGCTCATACAGCAGCCCCCCCCGCCTCCTCCAGCCTCCACAGCCCCCGGGACACAGCCCCCCCGTATATGACTCGTGTATAAGCCGAGGGGGGGACTTTTCAGCCCAAATTTTGGACTGAAAAACTCGGCTTATACACGAGTATATACGGTAAATAGAAAAAAATGAATGTCATTAAACTGAATAGAGTCAGTAATGAAGAGTAGCAAACCTTCTGGTCCTGAGACGGTTAACATCCACAATGGCTATTACATATTTTGCTGTTACCTGGATGATCGGGGTTGAGAATCCCTGTCCTAAACTGTAGCATTCCAGGCTATTTACATTTCCTACTCACTCGCCTTCAATCATGCTCTTTTATATTATTCTTGCTCTTTGGCAGAAATCCATATACTTTTCAAATCACTTCTCTTCCATCTGGCTTCCATGGTAACCTCCATGCCGCAGCCACCTCTGAGGATGCAACAATAATACATCATCCGAGCTGTCAGATCTATTTTCTCACCATTTCTCTACCAATCTCATAAACGATACCCTTCTCATGAAAAATAAAATCCTGTGCTGATGTTTTTTTTATACAAGTGACCTCAATTAAAAAGACAGTGCACAGTGCAAACATGGGGTGATGTATGTAATTTAAGTTTTCGAGCCTGTGTCACAACTCATTAAAAATGTTCTATAGGTGTAAAAGAGGACAAGATATTCAAATAGCCTGTGACAGTAATAAAACATAGCGTTATAGTGCAATGCAAAGGTGTCACTAGACGCAGAACCAGGCCCCCCCAAACTTCACTTTGATTGTGTGCTATGACTTCATGTGCATTTTACAATAGCACAAAGGCTGTGTTAATGTTTTGTTATCACCTTCTGTCCAGGTGTTCCGTCGTCTATACGTTTAACAGAAGGCTATGAAAATTGTCATGGTATACGAGTTCAGTGTAATAAGTTTTCTTTTGACAAAAATGTGAGCCATGATGTTTATGTTATTAACTAAATGCCTCTGCATGGAATAGTGTACTTTACTATGCTACTCCATACAGCAAAATAGGATGGGGCACCAGAGGCCTGCCGTATATCAAAAGAACACATTACAGGTACATCCCAGATATATAGAGCCATGGATTCTTCAGGCAGGGACTTCAAGGCCATTGGGAAACAAAACTACTCTACGATGCTGCTACATCTCAGCATAATGAAAGTGCACAAGGTCACGTTGCAACTAGAGATGAATGGATTTTCTTTTAAATACTAATTCACCAAGATCAACGTATTTTCACCCAAAAAATGTATTTACGTTAACTAAATTCACTTCAACCCGCAATACTGAACAGCCACTAATTGTCCAGAAAAAGGAGAGGAGAGAGTGATAGTGAGAGAGATAGAGACACCAAATTAGCACTATGGGGGGTTATATTGCCCTTCTTGTTTGCAGTGTGTGATGAATAAAAAAAAAAAAACTTATATTAAGGTGCTTTTACTTTAGTATATAAGATATCAATCATTTCAATCACTATACAGCTACAGTACTTCCCTATATCTTACTTGAATCATTGAAAGAGACTAGCACTCTCATTTTCAATATGCATGAACAATGAATGTAGAACACCACAATCAGACAAGGCCGGCTTCACACCACAGATTTTTTGATTCGGGGCTGTCTAGTGTAAACTCGACAGCCCCGGACCGGTTTTTGGCCCCATAGCAGCCTATGGGGCCAGATGGAGCCGGATGGCAGCTCTCTGCCATCCGGTTTCATCACTTTGGGACAATCCGGGAGAATACGGATTATTCTCTCCGGACACAAAAATGATGCTTGCATCATTTTTTTGTCCGGGGAGAAAAATCTCCCCAATTTGCCGGATCCCGTATTCGGCCGGATTCTCCCGGAGCCGGGGCAATCCGGCGCTCCCTAACATGGGAGCCTCTGGGGCCGGATTGCCCCGGACTGGGAGGATCTGGCAACCGGATACCGGCGGCTGCATGCCGCTGTTGTTTCAGGGCCGCAGCTAGCTCCATGCTAGCCGCGGTCTTGAAAAATCAGCAGCTGCGGCTGCAATTAGCAGCATCCGGCTGCACACAGGATCGGAGGGCACATTTGGCCCTCCGGTTCTGTGTGCTGATCCGGTCCAGGGCTGTCAGGTTCATCCCTGACAGCCCCGGATTGGATCTTACCGTGGTGTGAAGCCAGCCTAAGACCTTTTTCTTTCCCTAGGTTGAATAAACTGTGCACTCTGATTTCCTATCCCTACACTGTAGAACTATAAAAGGGCTCATTTTGACTGGCCCACACCTTGTATACTGGCTGTGAGCTTCATCAGTGTGTGCAATGGTTAAGAGTACTTTGTTTTTCTGTTTGACCCTTAATGAATTGGCTGGACCATATAAGATGGCACTTTTACTATTTGCCTTTTGTGCTTCCCCTATTTCCTTACAGATTGTAAGCTTGTGAGCAAGAAGATCACTCCTCTTGGTATGCTATATTTTGTTACTCTGTAATGTCTGATATTGTCTATACATGTGCACTCTGAGTTGTAAAGTGCTATGGAATATGTTGGCGTAATAGAAATAACAATAATAATTATTATTATTATTATTAATATTATTATAATTATTATTATTATTATTATTACAAACTGTATTGTTGAGCTTACCGTAATTATGTTCAAATTTGCAAATTTCAGGAAATTTGACCTGAAGTCGATTTTCTCACCTCATGAGACAAGCAAAAAATCTAACATTATCGGACTTGTTGCAAATTACTTGTAGTTCCTGCAGTATCCTCGGGGTCACAGCATTATCCTGTACATTTGTCAAACACCATGGTGCAGCAGAAAAATCTCAGTGTAGTCCCAACTTTAAAATAAGTGCCAGGAGTTTTGAAAGCCCATACACCAACTACTAACTATGACCAGAGCATAAGCTTTGTATTGTGCTTTTAATTGGGTAATATCAGCATTTTTTAACAAAAATATTTTACTATCTTCTATGATGAAGCATAATTTCAGCAATTTTTTCATGCACTGTTGGAGTTGTCCTTTAAATATAAGTCCCCTGAGAACTGTGTGATACTCACCTACCAGAATCCTCACCGTTTTTACAGCAGCGCTCCATTCGGTCTGTGAGGATTTTTGACCTTCCGGCAGCTCTAGTGTTTTATGTAGCACACCGGATGTCATAAACTAATACATCTCTTTGAGAGCCTTGTTTTGACCTCCTTCTGCTCTTATAGAGATGCATTGAGGTATTGTAACATAACTTCTGACTTCCAGCCAAGTTATGAGCAAAAGATGGTGCCACGGGACCAGAGCAGTGTCAGTAAGAATTGAAGACATCTTAAGGTGAGTATATGACTGGTGACTTACATTTAAAGTACCAAGCCAGTGCTGAATAAAAAAAAACGTTAGGATGGGGAATGAAGGCTTTACTGACTGTAGTTTTCTTTTGTTATTGATTACATTTTACTGACATGTGTTTGCAATGCAATAAGCAACATCCTTTTGAGACACATTTGTGGACATGTGGACAGCAAAATATGCATGGTAAAGCTGAGTTTCTGAAATATACGGCAGCAAAAGTGAGTTGGCCATTAATTGTAATACCGGAACAATATATGTGATGTCCCATGAGCCTGCTGAATTTACTGCATTATCTTAGCAGTCTAACGCTAGGGTCAGACTTGTGTCTACCCCTAGCCTGCAGGATCCGGCAGAAACTTAGTTTGTGGCAGGAGCAGTGCAAAGTATCACCAGCAGGTAACGTAAAGCGCCGCCAGGCTATGGACCCATTTGGCAACCGGACAATTACGCTGTAAACAGCGTTTCCTGTGCGCTCTGCAAAAGCACAGATCCGGGGATTGTCTGTGGAGCCGGCGGCTGCGGTAAGTGTCCGGTTGCCATATGGGTCCATAGCCTGGCGGCGCATAGGTATACCTGCTGGTGATGTTATGCACTGCTCCTGCCAGAAACTAAGTTTCTGCCGGATCCTGCAGGCTAGGGGCAGATGCAAGTCTGAACCTAGCATTAGACTGCTAAGATAATGCAGTAAATTCAGCAGTCACACTTGCGTTGTGACCCTAGCCTAACGGAATGCGCTTAAAATTTAGAAACCTGATGTTTACCTTGCCATCCAGCCACACACAAAGCTGCAGGAAGTGCGCTTTAGCTGAGTGCACAGGAAACGGTGCAGACTGCGTTTCCTGTGCACTGTTGAAAAGTGAACTTCCTGAAGCTTTGTGTGGAGCCGCTGCTAAGGTAAACAGCGTGTTTCTATGGGTCTCCATTGCCTGGCAGCGCTTGGCGTTAACACTATGCATTGCGGCTGAAATTTCTACATTTTTAACGCTTCCATCAAGCGTGGGTCACCCTCCAAGTGTGACCCTAGCCTAAGGGTGAAAACACATGGTGCAAGAGGCATGTGAGTTATTCGCACAAGTCTCGCATGACTCACCCGGGATGGCAATCGGCTCTCTAGATAGCAGCACATCAGCTGATGTGCTCTCATCCAGAGAGCCATCGGCCATCCCGGGGGAGTCATGTGAGACTCATGTGAGTCACATTCCTCTTGTGCCGTGTGGTTCCAGCCTTAACAAAAGAGTGGCTGCAGATACAAAATTAAGTTATATTCTACTTGCAGTTGATCTCTTTCAATCACCAGAGTGGCACCAAGAGTGTGATCAGGGAGTGCACTGTAATCACTCCCTCTGCTCCTTCAGTTAAACAGAATGATTATGGAACACTCATTGACCGGTCACAGCCTCGGTGGCCTAGATGACTGCAAGAAATGGCTGCAAGGAAAGTATAAGGTTATTTTGTACCTTCAGCCACACTTTTTACATTTACAATGGTTGTTGCCTACAGATAACCATTATGGGTGCAGGGTAATACTGTACTATTTGAAGACAGGTTTCCTTAAAAATTGTAAACTGCCTGGTGTTCTGTGGTACGGGTATGTGAACTTGGAGGCTTTAGTTCAACTTTTCATTAGTCTCTTCTTCTTTGAGGAGTTTTGGAAAAATGTTTACTTTCATGGAGCAGTTTGAAGACTTTTTCATGTATTTTTGGACAGTTTTTTTCCTAAAGCATTTTCCAGCCTTTTGATTAGACAGTGCCTTATTTGACACATTGTCCATCAGGCGACGCCTCCAGAAAGTGACATGCACTTTGCTTTCCACCACCAGATGTTATTCAAATCCTAAAATGAAAGAAAAGACCTCAAAATACTGAACATACATTATGACCAGCAAGTCATTGTACGATAGAAATAAATAAGATGAGTATTTCAACCTTTTTTTGAACAGTTTTTCAGGTGTCTTTTGAAGTAGACACCTCCATAAGACTCTTCAAAAATCCCTGTCATCACATACCCAAATATTATTTCCAGATTTCTCTTAAGTCCTTCATTTGATGCATGGCTACAACATACACATGCTGAGATCCATCAAATTACTTAAACTACAAAATAGCTGAAGTGTTTAAAAATGATAAAATCTAGTATTAATAACTTTGGCTTCTAAATCCAATGTTATAGATATAGTTCTATAAATACAGCATTTAATGCATCCATGTTTACCCGTGGGATTAAGAGATAATTCAGTTGAATGGTATTATCAATCAATTATAAACTATTATGGTTGTTCTAAATCAAATAATAAACCTTTTCAGTGAGTATCCATTTACATCAGTCACACATCTCCTGGGATTTCATCATTCCCTATAATAAAAACAAGATAATTGATTTGTGATATATTAGAGATTCTATCATTACAGCAGACCTGTTTGATCTACAGGAAATAATGCATACTTTCTTTTGAAAGGCTACAGTGCCACACTTGTCTACAGGTTGTATTTGGTATTACAGGTCTGACTTATGACTTCTATTGAACTTATCTACAATGTTCTAACCCTGCACGACCTGCAGAAACTTAGTTAATTCAGTTTTACATTTTTTTCATATATATCGATAGTTATATATAATTTTGAGAAGCAATTAAACTTGGTGATCTGGTCCTCCTGCTTAGCCCAGATCTGGTCCTCCTGCTTAGCCCAGCCTGTAAGCGGGAGGACACTAGTAACCAGGGAAAACACCGGGTAACTAAGCAGAGCACGCTACTTAGTTACCCGGTGTTTACCTTGGTTACCAGCGATGTCGCTGCTGACTGGTCGCTGGTGAGTCTGTCTGTTTGACAGCTCATCAGCGACTGCAGAGAGACTTTCCAGCGATCCCAGCCAGGTCGGATCGCTGGAAAGTCTCAGTGTGTAAAGGGGCCTTAAGGAAAGATCATCGATGTTAAAGCTATGGGAAAGTCTCTTTAAAGCGTCACTACAGCAATTTTTTATTGTACCACTTTAGTGGTGCCTTAAATGTAAGTCTCATGTAGTGTTATTCTCACCTTCCGCCACCTTCATCTTTTTCTAGTGGAGCTTTGGTCAATCAGGGGCAAAAGTGACGTCTCGGCAGCTCCAGTGTTTCATGGACACCTCTGTGGGAGCCTCGTTCTGATATCATTCTGGTTCTCATAGAGATGCACCAGAGGGCACACTGGCCAGAGCAATGCTATAAAATGATGAAAATGCTCAAGAGTGTGTATAAGGCTAGGGGCAGGGGGTTTACATCTAAAGCACCACTCTGCCACTGAAGTGGTGTTTTAAGGATTTGAGTAATCCCAATGTAATGAATACTCCCTTGCATTTAAAGTGAAGCTTTTTGACAGCAAACTGCTTCGGAAACCCTACCTTAGCTATCTATAGTTTAGTCAAAAGAGGGAACCAATGGTTCCGCTACTAAAAACAATTATTCCACTGCCTTATGTTTTTTACATATGATATAACTAAACACATAAAATAAGAGGTCAAAAGTATACAATGAAAGTTTGATCAGCAATGAGCCATCTACAATAGCTAGAGATAAGCAGTAAAACAAAAGTTCCCTTTGAAACACCTTTTGTATTTCCAATATACAGATGTCAGTTATGCAAATATACATACACAAATAGAGACAGATATACTTGTTATGCTACTTTCACATCACCGGTAATCGCTGATCGCGGCAGTTGCGGTAAAAAAAACGCAACTGCCGCGATTACCGCATAACGGCCGCACTTGCGGCAAGCCCCATGCAATGTCTATGGGGCTTGCGGTAAATGTGCAGCAGGTGCGGCAAGTGCGGTTTCGGCACTTGCGGCAGATGCGGCTGCGAGAAAAACCGCAGCTGACCGTGATTTTTTTCGCGGCCGCATCTGCTGCAAGTTCCGAAACCGCAACTGTACCGCACTTTACCGTTGATGTGAAAGGGCCTGATGGCGGGTTTACACGTTGCGATATCGGAGTTCAATTTCAATGAAAAGTCACGTGGTTCAATCGTTGGACCCGATATCGTTCCTGCGTTGTATGGTGTGAACGTCCAATACGATGCAGGAACGATGTCAATGCGATATCGGGATTGAATGAGCGTGCTATTCAATGCTCCGATATTGAAGGGAGATTGGAGCCGGATCGTGCTGTGTAAACGCCCAACTACGATGCGATGTTCAACGTCACCCATTCACTCCCATGTTAAATAGTCGTTCCTGGTTGGGGGGCGTAGACATCGCACGGATGTTGTATTCCGATATCGCAGCGTGTAAACCTCCGGTGCGATGCGGGAGATACGTGCACTAAATGCGCACTCCCGCGCCATTGAAGTGCGATATCGCAACGATATTGAAACGTGTAAACCCACCATTAGACAGATATTCTGATTCACATAAGCATAAGTGAATGGGATACTATCAGCTTCATTACTGCTCACTGGAGCAATTAATGACAGCACTTTTGTGTTGTTTGCAAGAAAAAATTCTGCAATTGAAAATTAAGTTAACATTGATAAACTCACAAGAAAATGCTTTAGAAATTACAAAATAATTAACAAAATAGCAGAGCTAATTTATTTATTACAATAAGTGCCATCTTTACACTGCTCCTCATTTACTGTAATAACAGACGTGCACTCAAACACTATGCTCATCCCTCGCCATTAATTGTGTACTGCGTTTACCACTGCTTATGTTTATTGTTTCTATCTAAAATTCCTATAAAATGATAACAATGTTACAAATAGGCCACAGAAATAGATGAGCATGTGTGCGGTTAGTCTGAGGTCAGTACTAATAGGGCATCTCTAGGGAAAGCTTTTACAATTTATATATCAGGAGACAGGGATGACAGATGCTCTCATTGGGGGGAGCTGCAATGTAGATAAATGCTTATTTTAAGATATGGAAAGCATCTAACGTAAGGAGTATTGCAGAGCAAAATGTTACATTTGGACAGGTTGATAGAAGTTACACATTTTGGGGGCAGGGTTGAACTGTGGGTGCCATATAAAAAGTTAAGAGCTTTTGGGTAGACCAGGGAGCTCCGTCCAATTGCTAAATTTGGAAATAAGTTCTGCATTTGAAAATAGCTCCACTCTTGTGAATTGGCTTTGTATATTATCCCCGCTACACCTCATTCATCTTATTTGCAGAATCAGACACAGCCAATGGACAAAAGTTGGACTGTTTCTGTGTCAGTAGTGTCAATTAAAGGTAAAGAAGACGTCTTATCAAAAAGTTATTTTACAAGTCTTCCTAATTATGTCTGTAATGATGTGAACAATATAATCTGAGAGTCCTCAATGGATGATACCATTTAATGGCTAACTGAAAAGATGGTAAATAATAGCAAGCTTTCGAGACTATAAGGCCTCTTCATCAGGCTTATTAATGACTCAAATTCTGAACACACATATATATACAAATGGAGGGCTAGAAATGCAGTAAATAATACAGGTGATGTGAAGCAAAATATAGTGGTCAGTGTTGGGAGGGAAGAAGAGCAGCTGGGGCAGTAAATATCAGCATTCAGAGATTTATTATTCTTTGATTAGTGGTTGGACCAAGATTTGAGGATTCCTCAATTGATGTAGAAAGACATAAATCCATGTGACACATTTGTTCCTGCTCTGAATGTGTCAAAGGTCATCATAAGTTTATGTTCCCAGACTCTCCTGATTCTTTGAGATTTTAATTTAAATAATGTGTAAATACATTAAATTATTTAAAATAAACAAAATATTTGTTTTCCAGAACCGTTCTTTCATCTGACTGGTCCCATCCTTTTACATAGGGACTATTGTAGACTTATATTGAGAAAGTGACTTCCAGTTTACAAACATACCTCCATGTGAGCTGGTTAGTCTGGTTTCAGGTCATTTGATCCAGAAAAAGAGCATAGTGATGCTATGCTGGGTAGTAATTGATAATTAACATGGCAACAGTGCATATTCACTCCCCCTTTGTATAGCAATCACCACCGCTTATTAGTTAACCCGTCGGCTGGGGTAAGTTGCAGAATTCGAAACATAAATGAAGACTGGGTTCTGCAATAAAACAACTTCTGTTTATTAAATTACCATATAAAGGTCATAAACTCAGGACAAGTATAGTTGACTCGTTTCGACATCCAGAGTCTCAACCGTCACCCGTTAAAAATCATTATAATTAAGACTGTGAAAGTCAAAACGCATCAACTACCATATATACTCGTGTATAAGCCGACCCGTGTATAAGCCGACCCCCCTACTTTTGCCCCAAAACCTGGGAAAACCTATTGACTCGTGTATAAGCCGAGGGTGGACCCCAGCAGAGGTATAAAGCCCCCAGCAGTGTGGTATATAGGCCTCCCCAGTGGTATATACAGCAGCCTCCTAGAGGTATATACAGCAGCCTCCTAGTGGTATATACAGCAGCCTCCCAGTGGTATATAGAGCAGCCTCCTAGTGGTATATACAGCAGCCTCCTAGTGGTATATACAGCAGCCTCCCAGTGGTATATACAGCAGCCTCCTAGTGGTATATACAGCAGCCTCCCAGTGGTATATTCAGCAGCCTCCCAGTGGTATATACACAGCCCCAGCCCCATCCACACACACATACATACACACATATACACATACATACACACACACATACACACACATACACACACATATGCACCGTTTCTTACCTTGTCCGGTGCTGTCCCCCGCTGTCATGTCCCGCTCCTCCGGCCGTCCGTTGCTGTCCCTGCTCCTCTCCTGGTCTGCGGTGCGGTTCCCGGTCCAGTTCCATGATGATCGGTGCGGTGCCCGGCCGACTTCCTGCTTCATTCTGTGATTTCCACCCAGGTCAGGCCCTGAACCAATGAGAGCGCAGGACCCGTGCCGTCAATCACCGCTCAGACGCGGCCAGATGTCATTGGGGCATCTGATTAGCCCAACGTCATCAAGGCGCCGCGGCTTGATGACGTCGGGCCAATCAGAGGCCCCAACGTCATCTGGCCGCGTCTGGGCGGTGATTGACGGCACGAGTCCTGCGCTCTCATTGGTGCAGGGCCTGACCTGGGCGGAGATTACAGATGGAAGCAGGAAGTCGGCCGGGGACCGCGCCGATCATCATGGAACTGGACCGGGAACCGCACTGCAGACCAGGAGAGGAGCGGGGACAGCATCGGACAAGGTAATGTATATTGTGCAGTGCCCCCCCTCCCTCCCTGTCTTATTTTCAGTCCCTACCGTATTGACCCATGTATAAGCCGAGGGGGGGACTTTTCAGCCCAATTTTTGGGCTGAAAAACTCGGCTTAAACACGAGTATATACGGTATATTTGTCCTGAGGGGAAGACCTTTTTAATGGTAATTTAATAAACAGAAGATATGTTTTATTGGAGAATCCAGTCTTCATTTTTCCTTTGAATTGAGCAATTGGTAAGTGTTTTAATGTACGTACCTATCATCACATATGTAATGAAGAGAGAATCCAAAATAAACACTTGGATGGGACATCTTCTTCAAGGCAATGTGTTACCGATGACAATTATGTACTGTCGTGCTATGCTCTGAAAATGTACATTGGGGTATTGCATGATGTAATACTACTAATTGGGTGTGTTGGATATTTTGTATGTTTACTGTAAAACATGTTGACTATAACTTTAATGTGTTACAACTATAGAACATATTAAAAACATAATTAACCATAACTTGTTTTAATTTGAGATTCAAATATCTTTTATTAGGCATAATATTGTTAGTCTGTCTAGTCAAAATAGGATTGTAAACTCTTCAATGTAATCCTTTAATCAACGAAGAAATCTACATTGGTATCTATGGATTATCAAAATAATTAAAAATGTAACATCCCTCTGTAATAATTGTACATAATAAGTAATCAGGACACCATGCAGGATAAGTGAATATAAAATACTCCTATAATGGGTAAAAAATGGATACATAGAAGCATGGAGATGTTAGAGGAAAATGCTGTTTATCACACATGCCGCTCTCACTGAATTGTATACTGATACTCTGATGAAAATTGATGTCTACAAGAGCTGCAAGGTAAATCTGTGTTATTACAAGAATTCTTCAATTTGCATAATATGGATTATACTTGCAAAGTTATTCAGTACAATATAGGTACAAGTTACTGACACAAGACATGTTCCAACTCTTGGTAAAAGAATATGCGTGTGCAGTATGTTATTCATATATGGAACAGTATATATGAGCAGTGAACACCTATTGCATAGCAATGTATTACTAAGAGACTGAAATCCAATAGGAAAAAGAAATCTTTCAACCAGCAAGAAAAACAGAAAAAAAAGCCAACATCTATATTGTTACTCTGATTATGTGACAGGGCCTGAGATCTAATTCACATGGGTTTTAATTATTGCACTGTCTTCTTAAATCTACTGTACTATCTGCCAAATCTATATTATGTTACATCTCCCAATTTAGCTAATTAAATTGAGTTCATTGTGACACTCGCACCCACTTTCATAGCTCCATTTCATATTACATACCAATTGAAAGCAAGAACAGAAGATACAGTTTATTACTCTTGGTGTGATATAAATAAGTGACTGCCCTATCTCTATTTATCCTATTTGTATGAAATAACATTTTTCAAATCAGAAATACCTTACACATAAAATATATATAAAATAGTATTAAACGGTCACTGTCATTAAACCCTTCGCGACCCTGGATGTACAGGGCCTTGTGAAAGTATTTGGCCTCCTTGAACTTTTCAACCTTTTGCCACATTTCAGGCTTCAAACATAAAGATATAAATTCAAATTTTTGTTTTGAACAAGTGGGACACAATCGTGAAGTGGAACCAAATTTATTGGATATTTTAAACTTTTTTAACAAATATAAAACTGAAAAGTGGGGCGTGCAAAATTATTCAGCTCCCTTGAGTTAATACTTTGTAGCGCCACCTTTTGCTGCGATTACAGCTGCAAGTCGCTTGGGGTATGTCTCTATCAGTTTTGCACATCGAGAGACTGAAATTCTTGCCCATTCTTCCTTGCAAAACAGCTGGAGCTCAGTGAGGTTGGATGGAGAGCATTTGTGAACAGTAGTTTTCAGCTCTTTCCACAGATTCTCGATTGGATTCAGGTCTGGACTGTGACTTGGCCATTCTAACACCTGGATACGTTTATTTTTGAACCATTCCATTGTAGATTTTGCTTTATGTTTGAAATCATTGTCTTGTTGGAAGATAAACCTACGTCCCAGTCTCAGGTCTTTTGCAGACTCCAACAGGTTTTCTTCCAGAATGGTCCTGTATTTGGCTCTGTCCATCTTCCCATCAATTTTAACCATCTTCCCTGTCCCTGCTGAAGAAAAGCAGGCCCAAACCATGATGCTGCCACCACCATGTTTGACAGTGGGGATGGTGTTTTGAGGGTGATGAGCTTTGTTGCTTTTACGCCAAACATATCGCTTTGCATTGTGGCCAAAAAGTTCGATTTTGGTTTAATCTGACAGAGCATCTTATTCCACATGTTTGGTGAGTCTCCCAGGTGGCTTGTGGCAAACTTCAAACAATACTTTTTATGGATATCTTTGAGAAATGGCTTTCTTCTTGCCACTCTTCCATAAAGGCCAGATTTGTGCAGTGGACGACTGATTGTTATCCTATGGACAGACTCTCCCACCTCAGCTGTAGATCTCTACAGTTCATCCAGAGTGATCATGGGCCTTTTGGCTGCATCTCTGATCAGTCTAATCCTTGTTCGAGATGAAAGTTTAGAAGGACGGCCGGGTCTTGGTAGATTTGCAGTGGTCTGATACTCCTTCCATTTCAATATGATCGCTTGCACAGTGCTCCTTGAGATGTTTAAAACTTGGGAAATCTTTTTGTATCTTAATCCGGCTTTAAACTTCGCCACAACAGTATCTCAGACCTGCCTGGTGTGTTCCTTGGTCTTCATGATGCTCTCTGCACTTGAAACAGAACCCTGAGACTATCACAGAGTATGTGCATTTATACAGAGACTTGATTACACACAGGTGGATTCTATTTATCATTACCAGTCATTTAGGATAACATTAGATCATTCAGAGATCCTCACTGAACTTCTGGAGTGAGTTTGCCGCATTGAAAGTAGAGGGGCAGAATAATATTGCACGCCCCACTTTTCAGTTTTTTATTTGTTAAAAAAGTTTAAAATATCCAATAAATTTCATTCCACTTCATGATTGTGTCCCACTTGTTGATTCTTGACAAAAAAATTTGAATTTATATCTTTATGTTTGAAGCCTGAAATGTGGCAAAAGGTTGAAAAGTTCAAGGGGGCCAAATACTTTCCCAACACACTGTATTTATAGGTCCTAGGTTGCAAGTATTTAATGACCTAGGACATATAGCTACATCATTGTAATTTTGTTGACAAAGCGTCGATACCTGTGCAATCGTTACCGGGTCTCCTGCTGATATCACAGCTGAAGCCCCACTCTCACAGCCAGGGACTGTCCTCAAGATGTCCCTGGCTGCTTAAACCCCTAAATTCCAGAATCAAGATCAATTGCGGCACTTAGGGGTTTGGGAGAGGGATTGCGCTTCCTCTCCCATCTGATCAGAGTCCCAGCAATATAATCATGAGGGCATAATCTCTGAAAAACATGATATAGACAAAATTTCCAATGGATAAATTCACTGTAATGGGGCAGAGGAAGCCTCTTTGAACTTGCATCTGACCTGTGACCTGGCGGTACCCATCTTTTTCCACATATTTTTAGGTGGGCACAAAAGTGCAGTCAATCACAGTTTTGTGTACCTTAGAAGAGATAGACCCTACTGAGCAGAGGGAAAACAGAGTCCAGAGTAACTCTGCTTCCTCAATGGTGAAAGAATCCATCAGAAGTTTCACTTCAATCGTGTATTTCGGAGATTTAGCTGGAAATCCAAATGTAAGTGCTCAGCATAGAGCACAGGATAGATGTGAACTAATTCAAAATGTTCTGTATCCAAATTGCCACTAATGCTATTCTTTTCAACCCTCAAAAATGCAAGTCCCTACCAAGGTCCATCATCTATTAACAGAAATATAGGGGGCTTCCATGTTACTGGTAGGACAAAGGCTTTAGAAAAGTGCTATGGCTCCTCACACCCTAAAAAGAAAACCAGCATAACGTGCACTCCCAAATACAAATGCTCCCCTCCATTCTGAGCTACGCAATGTCTACACAAAAGATAAAATTCACATGTTTGGCATTGTTGTAGTTAGGAAGCCCGCTTTATTTATGGGGTATGTTTCTCCAGAAACTGAGCTGGGCAATATGTATAAGCACTGCAGTGTACTGGGCACTACAAGAACTTATTTGCAATCCAAATTCAACATGACCTGCAGACCATTCCATCAAAATTTGGACTAGAAAACGTTGCTATTTCTCTTCCAAGCCCTGCCATGTGCCCAAACAGAGGTTTTCAGCCCCACAGGTTCTCCACCATACAATCAGCATACTCAGGAGAAATTGCATAACTCATTTTGGGGTCCCATTTTCTTCTGTTTCCGTTTGTTGCACATAGACTCATCTGCAATGGAAACAAGAATTAATAGAACTAAATTTGCTCAAAGTGACTTTTCAACTCGAAAAAAATTTTTAAAAAATCACTAGACGTCTTCATCCTGTTTGGTGTGCTATCTTTTTCCTGTCATCAAATGTAACCTCTCTGCTTTTCCTCTCCTGCCTGCTAAACTGCATAGAGGCATAACAGAGAGGCAGACTTACATGCCAGGTCCAGCGCATGCTGAGGAATGAATGAAAGGAAGTTACAGCATCTTTAACATTCTTAGCGGTATTCCCGAGTGTAACTCGGGGTTAACTTTCACTGCTAGAAGCCGGTAACCCCGAGTCACACTCGGGAATACCCGCGGTTGGTGCCGCTGCTCATTGTGAGGCCGTGGATGGGGGGTGGGGGGATTTGCTGTCAGTGCCCAGCACCGGCGCCCCTGCTGCAGCCGCGGGTGAGTGAGGTCCAGGGGGGTGCTATCAGAGCCCTGCTCCGCCACCCCTGCTGCAGCCACGGGTGAAGACCAGGGGGTGGTGCTGTCAGTGCCCAGCACCACGACCCCTGCTGCAGCCGCGGGTGAGTGAGGTCCGGGAGGGGGGCTGGTCAGAGCCCAGCACCGCCGACCCTGCTGCAGCCGCTGGTGAGGACCGGGGGGGTGCTGTCAGAGCCCAGCACCACCGCCCCTGCTGCAGCCACGGGAGAGGACCGGGGGGGCCGCCCCTGCATCAGGTCTTACCTCCCCCTTGCCGCCGGCACCATGACAGGGATATGGCGCCGCCCCCTTCTCCTAGGGCTAGGATTAGGGCTAGGGTTAGGGCTAGGGTTAGGGTTAGGGCTAGAGTTAGGATTAGGGTTAGGGCTAGGGTTTAGGGCTAGGGCTAGGGTTAGGGTTAGGGCTAGGGTTAGGGCTAGGGCTAGGGCTAGGGTTAGGTTTAGGGCTAGGGTTAGGGCTAGGGCTAGGGTTAGGGCTAGGGTTAGGGTAGAGCCTGGGCTGCAGATGAGAGGAGGGGCGGGAACACCCAAGGGAAGCAGGATGCTTCCCTCAGTTACCCTCTTCTCCTCTGTCACAGGGTCACGGGGGCCCCCTACTGATGCTTGAGGGGCCCCCTACCCAGTCGGGGCCCTAGTGCAGCTGAACCAGCTGCACCACGGTAGGTCCGCCCCTGACGCTCGGAGCAGCGAAGTCTCCTTACCTTCTCCTGGTGATCCAGTGATGTCACCACTGTGATCGCCGGTGAGAGCCCCCTTCGGATGCCTCCATATGACTTCCTGGTTCCATCTCTGTGAGCCGCAGCAGCTCATTGGAGGCGGAACTGCGCGGGAAATACAAATGTATAAAATTTCTGCCCATAAAAGACATTTTTTACTAAAAAAATGGTACCGCTTTTAGTACAAAATTCCTGACATTATCATACCTCCAGGGAGGTTAATTCAGGCAGAATGAAGATGTAGATAAACCAACCACACAAAATAAAAGTTTGAAAATTAAATTAAGCATAATAAGAAACAAGACATTATATTACGTGATTGAACTGGAATGTGCATCAAAACCAGTTTTAATTTGTTGAATGAGAAAAGAACTTGAATACCATATTTTTCCTCTGGTTTTGAGCGAAATATTAAAAATGTAAAAACTATTAATTCAACAACACTTGTAGAAACTAAGGCTAAGTTCATATCTGGGGTGTTTTGCGTTTGCCTGTATTGCGCATGCATTGCGTTAGCACATTGAAAAGCAGTCAAATGCAATTCAAACGCATGCATTAATGCACTCAGTTTGGCATTGCATTTGACTGCATTTGCTCATAAGAAACAATGGGTGTGTTTGCAAATGTGTTTGTATTGCGTTTGCATTGCATTTCAATGCACTAACGCAATGCAAGCGCAATGCAGGCAAGCGCACACAACCCTAGATGCAAACTAAGCCTAACTGTAGTATTTCTTCTACCCATTGTTTTCTGACATTATAATATATGAGAAGAGAGGAAATCCCAACACAAGTTTACTCCACCCAAAAAAATTATAGATTACTGCTAAGTAAACTGGTATATCTATAGGTCAGTGGAGTCCAAAGAAGCTACATGTATTGTTCATGTTGGTACCTACTAACTTAACTGTTGAGTATAGATTAAGTATTTTCTTTAAAGAGTTACTGAACCTTTAATACAATTATTACTATTTTTTCCTCTAAATTCAAAGCAGACTTGTTGGGCTCTGGTCCCACCACCAATCGCTCAAAAAGAACCTATGAAGTGCTCAGGAGACAAGAGCTCACAGTTCTTGCCTAAGGGCACATAAAGTAGAGTACAGATACAAAAGAAAGCAAATTCTATAAAAGCCATCCTTTCGATTAAATCTTTACTGTTCACTACGTTCTCACTCAGGAAGAAGCTATGTACTGAGCTACGCACTTCACAGGGATTTTTTGAGCAATTGGTGTGAACTTAGAAACCAAACTCAAATAAATCAACTTGTAATAAGAAGGAGAAAGAATATATAAAATTGTATGGTAGGTTTAATTACGAATATCTGTAAATATCTTGTTATAAAGAGATACTATAAGCATTTAGATGTCCATCTGTTTATCTGTTTGGGTGGTTTACATTTATTTCGAGATGCATCACAAATGTCTGGAATATGACCAAGGTATAAGACTTATATTTTTTCACAAGACTTGCTGGAACTTGAAATCTTACATCTAGAATTATCTTTTCCGATGGTCAAATTTCAGTAAAGATCAAGTAGCTCCAGGCTTGTCTTGATATATAAGAAGGTAATGCTGATTCAGGGCTTATAGGTTAGTAACCATGTTTCCTTTTTTGTAGGCACATCCTTTGATTGATGCACCAGTTCATTTTTATTGTTCGGACTTATGAGAATGAAGAACAGCTCTTCTACGGTTCAACAGAAAATTCAAAGAAAATGAAAGATTTTAAGTTATAAACATGCAAGGTAATATATTCATGTGTTCATGATATTTAAATAAGTCATTTATTACTAGTATGTGTATGCTCCTTTTTAGAAATGTTTTTGTGTTGCTATACCATATTTGTGTACAGCTGTTGTACTGCCCAGTGGTGGCTATTATATTGAAGGATAGGAGACAGTGGATGTGGTCTGCACTACTGGCAACTCAAAGAAGTTCAGACCAAGGAGTGAAGAACACACAGTTTATTATGGTCAACGCATTTCAAAACCCACTGGTTTCTTCATCTGGAATAACCATGATGGTTTCTCATTGGATTTCAAAACAAATTGACCATATTAAACTACATGTTCTTCACTTCTTGATCTGAACTTCTTTGAATTTCCGGCAGTGCGGATCACATCCTTTGATCTCTGAATACAGTGGAGCCGCAGCAGCCACTTAATTTATACTTGTTACAACTTCTATCACGTGAGCACATCTCCCTCTCTTGTTTTTCCTAGTTAAAGAGGACCTGTCACCAAACCAGGCATGGTGATCTAATTACAGCACTGGATGCAGCATGTCTGCAGCATGCAGGCAAGGGGTCCCCCAGCAATTGAGCAGCCTGTACCCCGAGATAATACACTTAGAAAACTTACATGCTGCAGCCAGAAAGGAGGTGGCTAGGGGCTGGAGCCGAAGGGCAGATTCACACCCTCTGCATGTTTAATCTGCCCACCGCTGCCAATCATTCTCTCCCTCTTCAGCAGCATTAAACAGAGGTTTTTTTTTTTCAGAACTTGCCGTTTGGCCCCATCAAACTATGTAACTAAATGTGGGTGTAAATCCATGCACTCCTGCAAATTTGTTCAGAAAGATGGACTATATTTAACTTTCCAACATTTCTACAACAAATCTGCCAACATGCCTGCAATGTTCTACTGAGCCTTCAGTCTCTCAATATGCAACTTATAATTAGACGGGCATGGTCTATTATTTCCTAAGTTCTAGCTGCCTCATCCCCTTAGTCCCTGGCCAAATGAGCTCTGAACTGAAGACCTTATTTAACGAAGACTGGTTAATACGAAAACAGTGCCTGACAAATTCATTTAAAAGTGTATCCCTATCAATGTGTGTGCCTCGAATGTCTTCACTGGCTGTCTATAAGTGGCGCTGACACCATTGTAAAATACATTGAAAGTTACATTTGATATTTAAAACATCAATATGAAAATGTTTTGTTTGGGCATATTTGCAAATCATATTTATTATTATTATTATTATTGATATTGCTACTGATCAATATAAGTTTATATAGAAAAAAAAACTTTGAATTTTATTTCTATTATTTATTTAACCCTGAAGACTCTGAATTAATATTAAATATAATTTGTACATAACTGTAATGTTATGTACACAGTTCACTCTCTATTATATTTATTTGGTTTCAGTAATATTTGTATTTTTTCCTATACTTTTTATCAAGACATTTAATCAGTTTTAAACCAACAGAGATCTGCCAGAGATTTTGCTGCCAACAACACATGCTTCTGCAGTCATTAAAAGGCTAGATGTAGCATGATCATTTAATATATGCTGCTATCAACCACTCCGATTTCAAGGCCCATCTGTGCAACACTATATATGTGCTCACAATAAATGATTCTCAACTCAAGTCAAAAGCTGACGATGCCAAAGACTCCAACAGACCAATTATAATACAGAGTTCAGAACTGTCACTGTATTTCATTCCAATGAGAAATCTGACTTAATGATACTAAAGGCATCTAGAAAAAGTTTTTAAAATTTATTTTTATTTTTTTAAGAACATTTTCTGAATAACACATATTGATTCTTTGGTCTTTGGTCTCTTAGCTCCATTATTTACCGTATATACTCGTGTATAAGCCGACCCGTGTATAAGCCGACCCCCCTACTTTTGCCCCCTAAACCTGGGAAAACCTATTGACTCGTGTATAAGCCGAGGGTGGACCCCAGCACAGGTATACAGCCCCAGCAGTGTGGTATACAGCAGCCCCAGAGGTATATACAGCAGCCCCAGTGGTATATACAGCAGCCCCAGTGGTAGTATACAGCAGCCCCAGAGGTATATACAGCCCCAGTGGTACTATACAGCAGCCCCAGTGGTAGTATACAGCAACCCCAGTGGTAGTATACATCAGCCCCAGTGTTAGTATACAGCAGCCCAGAGGTAGTATACAGCAGCCCCAGAGGTATATACAGACCCAGAGGTATATACAGTAGCCCTAGTGGTGTATACAGCAGCCCCAGAGGTATATACAGCAGCAGCCCCAGTGGTAGTATACAGCAGCCCCAGAGGTGTATACAGCAGCCCCAGAGGTAGTATACAGCAGCCCCAGAGGTATATACAGCCCAGAGGTATATACAGCAGCCCTAGTGGTGTATACAGCAGCCCCAGAGGTATATACAGCAGCCCTAGTGGTGTATACAGCAGCCCCAGAGGTATATACAGCAGCCCTTAGGTAGTATACAGCAGCCCCAGTGGTATATACAGCAGCAGCCCCAGGGCTGTATACAGCAGCAGCCCCAGTGGTATATACAGCAGCAGCCCTAGGGCTGTATACAGCAGCAGCCCCAGGGGTATATACAGCAGCAGCCCCAGGGCTGTATACAGCAGCAGCCCCAGGGGTGTATACAGCAGCAGCCCCAGGGCTGTATACAGCAGCAGCCCCCGGAGGTATACAGGCCCCCCATCATGATCCAGGGCCCCCCCCCTTGCACGGCACACCTGTAAAGTAAAATCATACTTATCACTGTCCTGTCGCGCTGTCCCGCCGCTGCCGACATGACGATCCTGGGCTTCATTCCGCGGCTTCCGGCTTCCTGTGGTCGCGGGCAATGACGTCATTGCCTGCGACTACAGGAAGCCGCGGGAAGACGCTGAATGAAGCCCGGGATCGTCATGTCGGCAAGCGGCGGGACAGCGCGACAGGACAGTGATAAGTATGATTTTACTTTACAGGTGTGCCGCGCAAGGGGGGGGGCCCTGGATCATGATGGCGGGGCCTGTATACCTCCGGGGGCTGCTGCTGTATACTTATACTCGCGTATAAGCTGAGGGGGGACTTTTCAGCCCAAATTTTGAGCTGAAAAACTCGGCTTATACGCGAGTATATACGGTAGATGCATTTTTACTTTATGAATTGAAACTAATTGGTACTGTATGTCTGAAAAATTAGTCCCAAGAAGAATTAGGGAATAGAGGTGCAGCTACGATGACTGGATTTATGATATACCACCTGCTAACCGGAGCTGCCACTCTGATTGTATAGGAATTATATTAAAACGTATTGGATTCAACTGCGGGGATAGATTGGGTGCACATAATGTTTTTTGGCAGATTCCACCACAGAAAATTCCTAAAAAACTAAAACATTCAACAGAATGAACATAAGTAATTCTATATAACAACTTTCTGTGCACATATTCAGGCTTTTGAATGTCCTTTAAGAACTTCAGGTGTCTGAAAATGCTAAGTGGTTAAAAGAAGTGACAATCTTTTTTGTTGATTTCTCTCAGTATGAGAAACAAGATAAAAATCTTGTGGTTGTGATACCTTTTAATGGCTAACAAAAATTAAATAAATTTTGTTATAAGGCGAGCTTTTGAGACGACTCAGGTCTCTTCATCAGGCATGGTATGACAAGATATTGAATGAAACTCAAAATATATGCATGCACAACTAAAATGATTGGACATTTGACTGAATAAACATTAAACATTACAAGGACGGGACATTTGGCAAAATAAACAAAGCAGCCTTGGAGAGGATCTTCAATCAGCCAGGCCCAGTGGTCATAAAGTCTCTAGGACACTAATTTATAAGAAAACCTGGTGTCCAAGATTTCCATGTCTTTGAACAACATCATCAACGAAGTTTGATGCCCTCGGATACACCAAAAGGAACTTATCCAAGCAATGTGGAGAGCTGCAAAACCTGTGCTCACAGAGAGACCAGAGACAGGATACAGATCCCCAACACACAGCAGGATTATAAGATTCCTGGGACTTTCACATGCTCCTCTTCCAATGTGGTATATTTAATTATGTGCACCATATGCCCAGTGGGGTCTTTTTATGTTGGGGAAACAGGACAACGTCTAAGAGCAAGGATGAGGTATCATTGTCACACAATTACACACGAAAAAATCCATTTTCCAGTAGTGGAGCATTTTTCTGGCCAGGGATATAACATTGATAATATGAAGGTTTTAATTTTGAGGGGTAATTTCAAATCCCAAAAGCATCGAAGAGTGTGTGAA
The DNA here is from genome assembly GCA_033576535.1 of Allobates femoralis. NCBI lineage: Eukaryota > Metazoa > Chordata > Amphibia > Anura > Aromobatidae > Allobates > Allobates femoralis. Next base: position 637,949,044 of record JARQOC010000003.1, read on the forward strand.
TCCAAGCTAATTAGAAGTTTCAATTGTATACAGAACGGACTGAACATCGCTGATGGTTTTATGGCTCATTACCATGTCTAAACAATGTTGTTCAAAAACATGGAAATCTTAGACACCAGGTTTTCTTACAAATTAGTGTGCTAAAGACTTTATGACCACTAGGCCTACCTGATTGAAGATCCTCTCCAAGGCTGCTTTGTTTATTTTGCCAAATGTCCAGTCCTTGTAATGTGTATTCAGTCAAATGTCCAGTCATTTTTATTGTGCATGCATATATTTTGAGTTTCATTCAATATCTTGTCATATCATGCCTGATGAAGAGACCTGAGTCGTCTCGAAAGCTCGCCTTATATCATCATTTATTTAATTTTTGTTAGCCATTAAAAAGTATCACAACCACAAGATTTTTATCTTGTTTCTCACACTGAGAGCAATCAACATTTTCTCAACTGGCTAACACGGTACCAAACCTTTTTCTTCTAATCTTTTTTGTGGTCTCTCCTGCTTAAAAAAAGGATCAGCACTTTATAATGCATGTCAATAGGAAAGCTTAAAAACACCTGAAAGATGACGGAATATTTTTTGAGCCTTTTGCAATCCATTTTGCTTGAAAAAAAAAGTGCTAGCAGTTTCTTCATTATTCAATTGAATGAATAAACAACTAAAAAATTACAGTAAAACTCACTTAACAGAAGCAACCCCAAATAAAAATATTGATGGATAGCACTCACTGGAGGTAGAAAATCTGGAAAAAAAAATCCTTTGCTCTATGCACATGCTAGGTACAATGGGTATTTACCTGGCAATTTTTTGGTGAGTTTTTTTTATCTCTGATTTTATGTCCTAGTTCGGTGAATCTCAACATAACAAAGCAAGATTTTTGAAAAAAATGAGAAACACACACAGGATTGCATCTTACTATTGTGCACTTGCAGTTTGAATTCCAGTTCAGTGCCAACAAACCTCTGTTCAAGCTGTACGTCCAAATGCAATAAAAGAAAGAATTTGGTATCAAGTTTGAAAATCTAATAGGACTCCCCTTTCAGGACTTTTGTCCCCACCCTTTTTTAGGTTTGCGCACTTTTTCAAATGCACAAAAGGAGAGATGTGAAATGTTATCATGATGCACTTGACAAAAATGTTTGGAGACAACTGAATTTCCTACTTTGAAAAACCCCATAGCATTAGATATATGTCTCCTGAGTCTGACTTTAAAGGGTGCAATTCTACATCCTACATATTGCAATTTGCAGGCTATACACTCAATTAAACATATTACACTGGGAGAATAGCAGTTCATAAAGCAGTTAATATTAGAGGAATGACCTATCGAAACTGATATGAATTTCTTAAACTTCTTAACATGTTAGCAAGCAAGACATATTGTAGAGTCACGCATTTATAAAAACCCTTTAACGCTAACTAGGTATGGGATGTTGTAGATTTTGTTGTGGAGACAGTATATATCCTATCTTGGACAGTTTTTGGCAGCAAGTCTGATTTGCTCTTCAGTAATGACTTGGATCCTGGTTTTAGATAGGAAGGTATTTCATAATTATCTTTGTAATGTCCTTAATGATATTGTGTACGATATTGTGTGGTAAAAGTAATTAAGTTATTAGCTGTTGATTGTAATGTATTTTTTTGCATTTCAATGGGTAATTTCTGTTTATATGCCATACAATATTCTGGCTCTTTATAAATTCAAGTTGTGATAACTCCTTTTGCCAAGTCTATTATAATAGAAGACAAATCCAAGGGGGACAATGCTTATTTGATCCGCGCTGCATCGATGAAATGACAACAAGTGTCTGTCAAGTTATGGTGGCTTTAATTGATGCGTTTTGGAGCAAAATCCCTGTTCCTTCCTCAGGATACCCAACCTTTGAGGAATGAGGGGGATTTCACTTGAAAATGGGTTGAATAAAGCCACCATTACTTGACAGACACTTGTTGTCCTTTCATTGTATGGCAGCGCGGATTAGATAAGTACTGTCCCCCTTGGATTTGTCTTCTGTTGCCACCACACACGTGGAGTCTGGATCCTACAGCAACCATACCATACGGTTATACTGATTGTGCGTCACACAACCGATCTAGGCGAGCAGTTGCATCTGTCTTCAACACAAAAGTGCTTAAGAGATAAGACCCTATTGCGCTTTCTTTCCTTTTTTTAGTTGCTTCTTTTACACACAATGTCTAGTTCATAATTTAAGGTAGCTTGTTCTGAGAAATTTCCCCTTTTTGGTCAAATCAATTCACCAATGTGGAGGTTCTTTATGACATGGGTGGGATGGCATGATCATGCTTAACGGGTGAATGGTGTTTGCTTCTGTCGACTTTCTATATGAGAGAACAGATACAAGGAAATTTTGATGTCCTGTTAAGTTGATATCTAAAAAGTCAACACTAGTTTTATTGTACTGAGAAGTGAATTTAAGATTAAATGGATTATTGATATTGATTTTGATGATATCCGATACGTTACCGTTCCAGTCTATAAAGAGGTCATTGATTAATATCTCCCGAACCATTCTATTGAGTTTATGAAGGATTTGAGTCAGAGAAAATATACTTTTCTTCTCAGTATGCCATGATTATGTTGGCTAAAAAGGGGGAGAATTTGCCACCCCTGCTAATTGAATGACAGATATTTTTCTTCAGAGGCAACAAAATACTCTTGTAGAGTAGAGGAATAATTGCTCATTGCATAATTTTTGTTCTTCAACACAATAAAAATTAAATGAGGACTTAGGCTAGGGTCACACTGGCAAGTGGATGCGTTTTTTCTATGCGTTTTTCACTATCTTTTTGAAAATGCATGCAAAAACGCATCCATAGGCACCAATGCAAAAACGCATGGCCAAAGGCTATGCATTTTTTGGATGCGTTTTTTGGCTCAGAACCAAAAAACCTTGCATGCTGCTTTTTGGGGATTTTCAAAGCATGCTTTTTACATCGGGGCCATATGGGAAATGCATGCAAAAACGCATGGCACTAAATGGTACCATGAGTTTTGTGCGTTTGCTTGCGTTTTCAAAGGCTGCTCCAGACCTAACAGCAAAAACGCGCCATAAATGCAGGCTGCCAAAAACATCCTCAAAAACGCAGCCTAGTCTGACCCTAGCCTTAAAGAAAACTTGTCACCCCCTGGTGCTTTCCAAAGTGAAAGCACCACTGAATGCATCGTGTAGGCTGCAGTTAGGGAAGGTGTATAGTTTATATACAGTAAATTAAAAGCAAACCCCCTGTAACCTGAAAAAAAAGAGGTTAAAAAAAGAGATAAGGTTCAGAGTTAAGCAGTCCAAGGGGCTTATCTGATTCTGCTACAATTGCTCTGGGCCAGTCCTCCTTGCCTCCTGTCTGTGTGTCTGCCGCTTCCTCTTCTGTGATGCCAAGCACCAGAGCCCACCCTGCATACAGCATAACATTTAACAGGTCAGGCTCTGGTGCTTGCTACGCAGAAGAGGGGGTGGCAGACACACAGGCAGGAGGTGGGGAGGACTGTGCCAGCCGAGGAGAGCAGAATCAGATAAGCCCTTCGGACTGCTTAACTCTAAACTGTACAAAGTGTTTTTTTTGGTGTTCTCGGGGGGTAGAGATATGGTACACACCTTCCCTGAATGCAGCATAATACACACTGCATTCAGTGGTGCTTTCACTTTGGACAGGTTCTCTTTTAAGATTCAGTCAGAGCATAGTTAGAGCTCAGTTATGTCCAGAGGATTAAAATCTAGTTATCAAAAGTTTTTTTTATGAATGTGCTTAAACTTTATGAAAACAACCTACCAGTATGTTTTTTGAGTGTGGAAAGAAAATAGAAGACCCAGAAAAAATCTAAACAAACATAGGAAGGTAGGGAGGACATACAAAGTCAATGCAGATGTTGCCTCCGGTTAGTTTTGAACCTAGTACACCGTTCTGCAGGTCAAGAGGGAATTAGGACTTCCCTACCAATCAATCACATACCATATTTCCCTAGTTACCATTATCCTAATTTTATATTGTCTAATGTTAACAAATAGATTTTGCAGAAATAAACTAATGCTAATTATATACTTCTACTACCGTAGTAGCCCATAGGGCACAGAAGTCTGGCAATGTTTAAGACCACTCTTGAGAAAGCTAATCATCTAGCTAGAGATGAGAAAACATTTGTTTCAGTCAGATTTGATTCAGTTAAAATAAAACATGGTCTGAACAGAGTCTGCCTTCGAAAATATATTATTATAATACATATATGCTAATTGTTATTCTATGAGGCTTGTCCAGATCCCAAAAAAATAATAATCAGAAGGCCGAGAAGACACTATAAAAAATAAAACTTTTACTCTGCTTTGGCTTGGTCTGATGATTGGGCTTCTCTTTGGTCTTCTCTTCTTGATGTGCATCACACTCGCACGTGACCACATGAGGCCTGCCTAATCAGTGCCAGATAACCGAAAAAAGGACAGGAAGAGACCAGTTTGAATCAAATGGATGACCAAAGGGGAAAGATGTGACTGCAATACAGGTGAGTGGACAGGGGAGTGGAAGCTTTTATTATTTTTTACCTCATCCTGTTCCTATAAGAACCCAGGAAAAGATGTCCATTTTGCTGTATTTGCAAGAATCAATTCTGGCAATTCCACATTTATCGAAGATGAATTACGAATTGATTTGACATCTCTGCATTTAGTGTCCAGAATCCTTGGAATGTATTACTGTAGTAAATATCTGCTGGAGCAATGCTTAAAAAAGTATTTTTTCCAATGACAATCATATTCCAGCTACCTGTAAAGACTGGGAAATAAAATAAGAAAAAAAGCTTTTTGACTAGCCATAGGCAACATGCTTGTCTCTTATCTCTGCACTAGTTATACATGTATCTTTGCATGTTTACTATGGTTATTAATATTGCATGTAAATGAGGAAATATACTGTGCAGTGGAGTAGGTACCAGTCATATTTTTTGGCAAAATTAAATTAATTACCGTATTTTCCGCTTTTTAAGACGCACTTTCATTTCCCCCAAATTGGGGGGGAAGTGGGGGTGCGTCTTACAAAGCGGACAGTGAAAAAAATGGGGTGAAAAGTTAAAAAAAACTTTTTTACCCAGTGGCTGGTGGCGGCTGCGGGGGAGACTGGTACCAGGCATGGTTCCGGTGGGGCAATGTAGCTGGCCTGGTGGTCGGAGGTATGCGGGCGGCATTTTTGATGTCCAGTATGGCGGCAGCGCCATTGTACAGGCCGGCGCCATTGCAAAATCCGGGCGCCGGTGACGTGCTTCCGGTTTGCAATACAAGTTTCCCGTTAGCAGAGGGAAACTTGTATTGCGCGCCTGTGTCTGCCACACAGGACTTCAAGAAAATGGCCGCGGCGCATGCGCAGACTGCAATCCGCGGCCATTTCTAGACACTAGAGCATGCATTGCCAGACCGGCAATGCATGCTGGGAAATAATAATGGCGGCGCCCACCGGAGACCGGCGCAACACCCTCACAGCTCCAGCCTTGGCCCCCAACCTCTGTGGCCCACCAGAGACCGGCGCGACACCCCCGCAGCTCCTGCCTTGGCCCCCAACCTCCGTGGCTCCCTCGGTAAGACTTGGGGGGGCTATGCACCAGGATGTATGTCCCCCATTCTGGGACATACAGTATATCAGGAGGGCTATTAACCAGGATGGGGCATGGAAACCAGGATGGGGGCATATATATCAGGAAGGGACATATATACCAGGCTGGGAGCATGGATACCAGGAGGGGGCACATATTCCAGGATGGGGGCATGGATACCAGGAGGAAGACCATATACCAGGATGGGGGCATGGATACAAGGATTGGGACCATATATCAGGATGGAGGCATGCATATCAGGAGGGGGCACGTATACCAGAATGGAGACAAATATACCAGGATAGGGGCCATATAAAACTGATTGTAAGACAAACACTGGCATTATAAGACGGACCCCATTTTACATTAAAAATTATTTTTTTTCTCTTTTCATTCACCAAATTTGGGGGTGCGTCTTATAATCAGGTGCGTCTTATAAAGCGAAAAATACGGTATATGTTTTGATGAAATAACCTTACCCTAGGGTATGTTTTAGTAATTACATTTGTTCACAGTGAGGTTTGATTTATGTATTCCATGAAGTAATCTATTTTAAGAAAATATCAAATTAGTTTTTTCAATGATCACACTCACAACCATATGGTTGCCAAAAACGCTATAATAGTTATAGCCTTATTTGTTCCAACTCCCAATAGGCCCTCCCCATATATAGTTCGTCCACAGCAATAACTGCACCAGTTACATATAAAATCTGAAAAAATATATATTTCAAGGTTGATCTATTGCCTTGATATCAAACTTGAATTTTGATTTGTCATAAATCAGCTTAAGAAATGTCAACTAAGGTTTACAGACTGTGACACCTTAGCCTATCCCACCTACTCCTGTTTTGTGCTCAGCTGATGCAGAGTGACTATTCAGTATGCCTGTTTTATTCCTGGAACTTGTGGATCCAGTACAGAAGTTATGGGTTTAATTCTATTGAGTTTGATTTCTTACTGCTGTCAGAATTGGATGGGGCTACTCTCTGTTTAAACCCCTCAGAATCAGCTCCCACGTCCAGTCAATTACACTGCCATCCTGGTATATACCATTGTGTTCCTGATTGTTGTTTTAAGTATTCTATTCTTTGACTTCGGCTTGACTTTTGACTACCTACTAGCTTTACGATTTTGTCCCTTATGTGACCTCCTGGTTTTCATCCAACTTGGTGGCGCTTCGTGCCTTTGGTTCACTCTGCCGAATGGTAGCCCTTCCATGGAAGCAATCCATTGGATCTCAATGTAAAACTAGAACCCTATACATGAGTGAGAGTGAAGATTGGGGTTCCTCTGGAATCTGCCAGACTGAGTGGCTTGGAACATGTCTCTGAGTCTCTGAGGTAACCTTTTTGAGCCAGTGGCCTCAGACAGATGTGACAACATCAGTATAATTGAAAAAGCTAATGATACAATTCGAGTATTAACTCATTCTACAATGCAATGTGATGAGACTGTAGAAGCCGAATGGTATTAAACAGTGTTCCTCAAACTATCAGGTGGCTCCTAGTTGTTGTAATGTATAGATTGAGAAGTAGTTTGCACAGAAGTGAATATAGACAGCACAATCATTTATATGTCTGCAGTGATTTCAGGTTTTGCAGAATCATTTATTTATTTTGCAGTCATTTTAATGCTATATAGAGTCCAGCAAACATATGAAGGGACAAATTAATCATTAAAAAGCTGTCGGGGGGTAGCATTTAAAACACACGTTTTGGCAGGCAGAACGCGGTGATACCGCCATGGTAGCGCCGCGTCAGCACTGTCAATACTAACTTATGGAGAAGCATCCCGTAGTGCGGCTCCAACGCTGTCATCAGATGGAAATCTTGTGGAATTTCCTAACTCGTGAAAAGGCGTTCCATAAAACGTCTTTTCTCGCATTAGGTAATACCGCAAGATTTCAACCAGATGGCGGCGTGGGAGACAAATTAGGGGTGGGGCCTCCATAGGTTAGTATGGGCAGCGTTAATGGCGGTAGCACCGTGTTTATGCTGCCGCAACCTATGTTTTCAGTGTGACCTCTCCGGGAAGTGCTGAAAACGTTAATATGACCCTACTCAATAGCATTGACAAGGCCTAACTATAATTGCTGCTGATAAATCATTTTAATGCTGCTGGCAATCACTAGTGAGAAACTGATGGATTGCCATGGCGGCTAGGGGTCTGCAGAAGGCATCCATGGTTGTCATTTGAGTCTTTATCCATCTTAGTAACTGGGAAAGTCAGATACAGTTTATTTTACAATATAGTACTATTTCCCCATACAGTATGAAGGATCAAACTATGGCAGGTTATAGTTCTCTAACAAGACTAACATTTAAATACATTTTTTATTAATTTTTTTGGCATGAAATTTATGAAACGTATGAAACGTTGCTAATCACTTTAATACGGGATTTGTCATTATCACTATGAAAAAATTTATTTAAGTGTCTTTTAAACCCCTGCTTGTTTCCTACTCTAGTTGCAAGCCTTTAGCTGCATTATATCAGATCATACTTGGAGTATAGACAAAAGGGTCAGCGCCTGTATCTTCCTGAGTGTAGTGTTAATCAGAACAATCTCCTGTATCATGTTTGATTCCTGAGTTACTGAAATACACATGCTGGGCAGAGATGATATTGATATGTGGGGTGAGTCAACATTAAAAAAAGTTTGGTTCGGAACTTAACCCTGGACTCCAAACCCCATAAAAGTCAATGGAGTCCTGAACTTATATGCTGTAAAATGGATGTAAAATGGTTGTAGTAAGTGCTTGGGGGCTGCAAAAGAATGCAAAATTGGGGTAAGAGTAGGACAATTATACGCACTGTTTCTCTGAAGAAAGGAAAACAGTCAGTCTGCTTTACTGGCCTCCTGTTTAAACAAAATGCATATTCACTTTTTTCCCCGCCCACCCTCCATGCCATCGTCTGTGACTGAATACAGCTAGACTGCTATACATGCGCCCACTGTTGATACAATATGAATATTCCCCCATTCCCCTTTGTGTACTCTCAGTCATCTGTATTAGTGTAAAAGTAAATCATTTTAAAAACTGATGTGGGCTCCCGCCTATGCACAGGTAAAGCAGGCAGTTACAGGCTTCAACCCTCAGCTGGCTTCTTCACCTTGGATGGTTATCAAAAAAAGGATCCCACAACATTTATTTAAATTATTTAAATAAATTAAAAAAAACTGTGTGATCCCCCGCTACTTATTGATAACCAATAAAGGTAAAGCAGACAGCTGCAGGATGGTATTATCAGGGTGATAAGGCCCATTGTTATTTGGCCATTCCCAGCCTAAGAATAGCAGCCCACAGCCACCTCAGCATTGCTGCATCTGTGGCACCCCAGGGTCCAGTTGCCACAATATTAAGCTTGGAAGCAAGAAAAGGTCCCCACCTCAGGCGAAACACATGCACAACACCTTCCCGACTCCAGGCCAGAAGGGGGAGCTCTACACCCGAGTTCAAGGCAGGTCCCCTATAAATTCTGGTCTGGGGGAGAGGTCAGGCAGTTCTGTTCCTAGGAAGACTGCAGAAGACATGCTACGGTGGGGAGCCGTGCTAGTCCCGTCCGAGGAAACTGACTAGCCAGTGCGAGGGACCAAAGTGAGGGTCTGAAGGAAGTGCACAAAAAATGTGTGTGGAGTGGAGCAGAGCCAGCTCACCCCAGCACCTAGCGCAGTATGGATACTGGAGTCCAAGGTCACAAGGGACATTATGCCTAGCAGCCAACACCGGAGGGCGGGTAATTCGAAGTTGCTTGTCCACCACAAGGCCAGGAGACACAGCCGCATCAAAGAGCTCAGGAGATACAGTGAAAGGAGAGTAACACAGAAAGAGCTCAAGTCGCCTGTCACACAGTCACAACAGACAAGTGAGAAAAGGGTTTTAGCACAGCTTCAAGCAGCCAGGGCTCACAGAGAACAGCGCAATAGGGAGGCCTCAGGTGTGCCAGGTGTGGGAAACCTGAACTTGCTTCCAGGCTCCGGATCCCTAACACCACTTGTGAATTGTGCCCTGGATGAACCTGCTACTTGCAACTGTAAAGGTAAAGGAGACTGTTACGCCAGTGTCTGTCAGTTCTTTCTTACACTGAATCCTGCACCCCGAGCCCTGCATATCCATAAACTTTATAGTTGCCCTAGGGACCTGCTCTTCCTGTGCAGAGCTGAACCATCCTTGCTGCTACTCCCATCATCTCCACAGGTCCCAACTATAGTAGCGGCTATACCGGCTGCATTCCACGGGTGGAGTCACGACACTCTTTTATTTTTTTTAGGAAAACTTTTATTTTATTTTTCTCCATTTTCCTAATTCCGCCTTTTAAATGCTTGCCCAGCAAGGGGATCATGGACCGAGTCACAACACCGTGACATCCAGATGACAATGAGAGGGCCCACTTCTGAGTACCCCACGGTCCCCGCCATGGGTGATACACATCCATTAGATGCCCCGATTCAAGCGCTTTGCCCAATCTTCCCAATTTCCCTGGTGCAATGGCAATCAGTGTAATAGTTAATGGGGTTGATGTGAGCTGTGAATTGGCACCTGACATCAAGCCCAGAGGTTACTAATGAATTGGCGTCTAGCAGTCACCTCCATTAACAAACCAGCAAGTCAACAGATAAAAAGAAAACACACATACACAGGGAAAAATACTTTATTTGAATAAAAACTCCTCCACATTTTCTCATTCATCAATTTATTAAAGAAAAAAAACCTGGAAGTTCCAACGATAAGCAAATAGTTAAGGACTCATGACACCCATCAAATCCTATGGAGTCTTGTTTTAAGAAAGGTTTCAGAATGAGGCTTCAGAGGTCACTTGATGGTCAGTGCCAGCGCTGAATTTTCCCATGGGTACTGGTACTTTAAATCAGTGTGATATCCATGTTTTTCCTGGATGGCTAAAGAAATAAATAAGCGACAAAGCTTCCCCCATACTTTTCAGTGTTAAACATGTACAGCACATGGATCACACACTGATGCCATCTGTGTCCTGTATATGTTTTTCACTGACCCATAGAATTATATTGGCCCTTGTCGTTAGTGCTGCTCGAAAAAACAGACATGTCTCCGTGTTTTGCATGGACACACGGTCCATGAAAAAAAAAGGACATAAGACTATCACCATAAATTATAATGAGTGTCTGTGGTATCCATGAAAAAATCCGATACCACCTGTATTGGGACATGGACACGTTAAGGAGGACTTACTATACTGAACACAAATTTTGTAATAAAGTGATTTGCAAAGTTTTGTAACTTGTCATGCTGTACAAAATCATTTAAAAAACTAATTGAAAAGTTAGTTACATTATGTATGAAAGTCAAAAAGTTTAAGAATATCAAATAATAAAACATTAAATGTTTAACTCCCAGGGGTTTTGTTCCTTTCTTCAAAGAGCCATAACTTTTTTTTTATTTTTACATCAATATAGACATATGAGGGCTTCCTTTTTTAAAATGGGTTGTACTTTTGAATGACATAATTTATTTTACCATATAGTGCACTGGAAAATGGGAAAAAATTCCAAATGCAGTGAAATTGCAAAAAAGTGAAATTCCACAAAGGTTTTGTTTTTTATTCGCCATGTTCACTATATCGTAAAACTGACGTGTCGGTATGATGCCTCAGGTCACCTTGAGCTTGTAGATTCCAAACATGTATACTTTTACTTTTATATAACTGATGAAAAAATGCAGAGGTTTGTAAAAGCAAAGAATTTCACTTTACTGCTGCTAATGGCGCCGGGCGCATACTAACCGAGCTCCTCACCCGGATCCACTGAAACGGCACTTTCCCGGCTTCCCTGGACCTCCTGCGGCTCCATAGCGACGGAGGACTCTCCCTGGCCGGTCCCCAGCATGCCGCGAGCCCCATCCCGAAGACGGCAAACAGACTCTAAGGTGACTGCATATTTTGAGCCGCGCGATTCCCCTCACAACATGGCGCCGGCGCTGGAGCGCCCGCCTCCTTCCTCCCCGGCTGCACAGAGGTCTCCTCGCAGCGTGGAGGCTGTGGGGGGAGAGGAGGATGACAGGGCACCGGTCACACAGGGAGCTATTAAAGCACTGCTGGCAGCACAAAGATTTTCCATTATTGAAGATATGAAGGGGCTAATGGGCACCCTGAGAGAAGACCTGGGGGTGCTGTCTGACAGAACGGACCACCTAGAATCAAAGATGGCAGATTTCGCCTCCGCACATAACAGTCTCGCTGACAGCCATGCTGGGCTGGATAGGGAAGTGGGAACAGTCTCCTCCACTATATGCCATCTGGAAGACCAGCTTAGGAAAAATAACCTAAAACTGAGGGGCATAACAGAATCAGGAGACGCAATAGAAGTGGCCAGGGCTTTTCTGCAGGCAGCCCTCCCTGAGACCCCCCAGGAACATCTAGAAATTGAAAGAGCCTTCCGGATCCCTAAGCCGGCGAGGCTTCCCCCTGAGATACCGAGGGATATCTTAGTGTCCCTGATGAGATCCGGGATCAGAGATCGGTTGCTGAGACGAATGAGGAATGGCCCCCCCCTACCGCAGCCCTTTTCGGGGGCTCAGGTGTACCCTGATCTGTCCCCGGGGACCCTGGCCCGCAGGAGGGAATTCGCTTCCAGTTGTAAGACTTTGAGGGAAAACGGCATATTTTACAGTTGGGGCTCCCCTGCGGCAGTTAACTTTAAGCACAAGGGAAAAAGACACTCGTTTTCCTCCCCCACTTCTTTGAGGAAGACTCTAAAGGTATGGGGACTAAAATCTCCCAGTGCCCGCCCTTCTCCGACACGGGAACCTAACAGACACGGAGGAGAAGAACCCGCTGCTGCTGAGGTCCTGTGAAGGTCAAGACCTGAAGAACAACTTCCCAGTGGTTCCGGATGACTGCTCTATTTTAACAGTTTTTTCTAAAATTTTCTACTTTTTGTTTTCTCCTTAATTACTCCGGGTTCCTGTGGACATATGGATGGTCCCGTTGAACATGGCCTAACTCCATGATACTTGAGTTGGGAATAATATCGGGATTGCCTCATTATCACGGGAACTGAGGAGCCTGGAGGACTCCCCTTCCCCCCCACTGTCATCCTCTCCTGACCCTGGTGGTGTCTGGGAATCAGGTGGAGTTACACAACTGTTTCATACATGTTCGTTGTCTATAATTAGCTTGTGTACTGTACTTCTCTACCCAGTGCTTTATGCTTATTGTGTATACTTTGCTTTTTCCCATTGTTTTAATACGAACCCATTTCCCCTCCCCCCTTTTTTTTGTGGGTGTCTTTCTGCCTTTTGGAAACACCCCTCCTGGTCCTCTCCCTCCTAATTTTCTCCCAGAACTCTTTCATCACCCAATTCTCCTATCTTCTCCTCCATCTTTATCTTATCTCCTTCTCTCTTTTCTTTTATTTCTTCTTTTTCAGTCTGACCTTCCCTGGGCCCCGTGATGTCCCTAAAGGTACTGTCATTGAACGTAAATGGTCTCAACTCCCCCGCCAAAAGATCTTTCCTATGGAGGGAGGCCAAGTCCTCTGGGGCGGATGTCCTGTGCTTTCAGGAGACACACCTACTCGAGGCCGACAATGTGCGGCTCCGACACCCAGACTATCCACATAGTTTTTTTTGCAAATGCTCCTAAAAAGAAGGCAGGGGTCTGCATTTTTGTCAGCCACAAGATACAGTTTTCTTTCATTTCCTCCTTCACTGATGATGCGGGGAGATTCTTAGGTATTAAGTGCGACATTGGGGGAACCCGTTACACGATAGTTACGACTTACAGCCCCAATGTGGGGCAAACGAAATTCCTGAGACATTTGTTCAGCCGCATTCGAGGAGAGGTGGAAGGGAGGCTCATCATTTGCGGCGATTTCAATGCGGTGATGGAGCCCCGCATTGATTCCTCATCCCCTCTATCAAGAGGTAGGAGTTCATTTGGAGATCTGTGCCGGGAGTTTCACCTCCACGACGTCTGGAGATACCAACACGCGGAGGAGAGGGACTATTCCTTCTTCTCCCCGGCGCACAAATCCTATTCCAGGATAGACTTGTTTCTGCTCAATGATGTAGCCCTGAATAGGTGCAGCTCATCGAGGCTTGGTGTGATCACTTGGTCGGACCATGCCCCGATCGAGCTGGAGATGGATCTAGACGTCGGGGGTGGAGCTTCGAGGTCTTGGAGGCTGCATGCGGGTCTCTTGACTGACTTGAAAGTAGCTGATGACCTTGGCAAGGCACTGAAGGAATACTTTGACCTGAATGATGTAGACCAAACTCCCGACGATGTGCTTTGGTATGCGCACAAGGCGGTGATGCGAGGTTTGTGTATACAAAAAGCATCAATTGCGAAGCGTCACAGAGAACGTCTTCTTAAAGACTGGACAGCGGAATTGTCTCGTTTGGAGGCACTTAACAAATTGTCGCCGTCCTGTGCGCTTCTATCGCAGATAAAACGACTTCGCAACGATCTCCGAGCGCTGCTTCTTAAACAACATGAGACTGGGCTCAGAAAACTTCGTACCAAATATTATGTGGCTGGGGACCGTGCTGGCAAATTGTTGGCCCGCAGATTAAAAAAGAAAACGGCGAAGGGGATGGTGACGGCTATACGAGAAGAGGGGGGGAATCTGGTTGGAAACCCCTCAGAAATAGTGGAGGTTTTTGCCTCGTACTACGAACGACTGTACAACCTCCGCACTGACCCGCAGACTCCTCAGCCCACCACGGAGACCATATGCACCTTTCTAAAGACCCTCGACATCCCCACTCTCTCAGCTGATTCACTGTATTCTCTTAATGCCCCCTTTACTGAGATTGAAGTTCATGGGGTTCTGAAGGGACTGAAGAGTAATAAAGCACCTGGTCCTGATGGACTGATTAATGAGTATTATGGGCTCTACGGTCAGATCCTGGCGCCTTATCTCCTCCGTCTTTTCAACACGTGGCAGGCGCGGGATGCATCCCCGAAAGTGCGCTGGAAGCCACGATATCGACAATACCCAAACCAGGAAAGGCCCAGGATCGTCCGGAGAATTTTCGACCCATTTCACTCTTAAACACAGACTTGAAGCTGTACGCCAAACTTTTGGCCACTCGCTTGAGCAGTGTGATCCCTCTACTGGTACATCATGACCAAGTTGGGTTTGTGCAGAATAGACAAGCGAATGACGGGACAAGAAGAATGCTGGACCTGATAGAGGTAGCGGAGAGGAGAGGTGCCCCCAGTGTATTCTTGTCTTTAGACGCCGAGAAGGCGTTCGATAGGGTACACTGGGGATATCTTAGGGAGGTCCTCTCGGCTTTCGGCATTACGGGCCCTATCTCGACAGCGATTCTTGGGCTTTATTCAAACCCGTGTGCAAGAGTCATGTCCTCTGGATATAAGTCCAGGCTCTTCCGTATCACCAATGGCACCCGCCAAGGATGTCCCCTATCGCCATTGGTCTTTGCTTTGGTCATGGAACCACTGGCGATATCTCTGAGGGCGGACCCGACGATCGCGGGAATTGTGATGGGACGACATAAGCATGTAGTCGGTTTATATGCCGATGATGTCATTGTGGTTACGGAAGATCCTATTTCCTCTCTCCCGGGGATTGTACAGAGACTTGAATGTTTTGCACAAACATCATACTATAAGCTCAACGCAACTAAGTCTGTGATACTACCTATCGGACTATCAGACAAAGACATGAATGTCCTCGCCGCCTCGTTCCCGTTTAAATACTCGGTAACGGGCATACCATATCTGGGAATCATTCTGTGTCCCTCTAAACATGTGGCGAAAAAAAACATGGACCACCTTATAGTCGATCTGGGAGGAGCCCTTTCGGAACTTCCACTAGACTCCATGTCGTGGGTGGCCAGGATCCAGGCGGTGAGGATGTTGTGGCTTCCTAAAATTTTGTATCTCTTCAGGTGTGTCCCGATTCGCTTCTCCAAGAAGCAACTACTACGCCTTCAGAGCATGATTTTTAGGTGTGTTTGGGGGACGGCACCGGCGAGGGTTAAGGGTTCCCTACTGTATCGCCATCTGACAAAAGGAGGGATGGGGGTACCGAATGTGGAGAAATACAGGAAAGCGGTGGTTTTGGAGGCGGCGGGGAAGTGGTGGCACAATGAGGATTCCCAGGGATGGAAGTTGATAGAGGAAGGTTCGCTGGGGAAGGGCTCCTTGCGATCTCTCCTGGCGGCGAACTCAGTGAGTCGCCTAGCAGACACTGATTTTCTTAGTACAATTACTGAAATACTAACAGTCCACCGCTCATTGCGGGGAGAGTGGACCAAGATCCCTCCTGGAGACTTCCCGTTGGAGGCGTTCTGTTGGTTGATACCTACATTTTCGGTGTCGCCTTGGAGACTCGCGGGCCCTAAAACCCTCGCGGACCTCCTACAGGGTAATAGAATGCTAGCTCTGGGGGAATGGCTGCACAAATACCCGGACCTTAAAACTACTTTCTTACACTTCCATCAGATTGTGCACTTCGTGCGCTCCCCAGCGTTCTCTCACGACCTGAGCCCTCCGGGGGCCCCCTCTGCGTTGCGACGCTCCCTGACATCAAATCCCAGACCAATGAAATCGTTGTCAGCCCTGTATTCAGACTTGATTGACAGTGACGCATCTCTGAGACTATCCTACGCTGTTAGATGGGAGCAAGACCTCTCATTCAGGGCGACAGACGAGGATTGGGAGGACGCTATACACTGTGTGAGAGAAGCATCCAGATGCATTAACCATGTTGAAGTACTCAAAAAAATCCACTTAAGGTGGTACACCAGCCCGACGAAACTAGCGAGATTTGGCAAAGGAGCGTCGTCGCAGTGCTGGAAGAAATGTGGAATGCAGGGAGATTTGCCCCACATGTGGTGGGGATGTCCTAAGGTGGCACAGTTCTGGCTGCTAGTGTCGGGTCTTTTGGACTCGGTCACGGAGACGAAGATCCCACTGGAGCCACAAGTTGCGGTTCTACATGTGGGGGTCATGGCGTACCCTCCGGTGTTACGTCGGATGTTGACATATGTTTTGACAGCAGCCAGGATCTGTATCGCCTCTAAATGGAAACAACCTCTTCCCCCGACTATGAGTGACCTCACTGACAAAATAAATTCAATCTTTTGTCATGAGTATTACCTAGCGCTGGATTACGGTGCACGGCGTTACGTGTCCGAGGCTTGGGATTTATGGGAGACACACCCGTTGGCCCAACGACCCCCGCTATAGGAACCCATGTTGTGTTCCTCGGTCTATGTTTCATGACATGAGGACTTCGGGCCCGGGGGCGGCACAGACTACACTTTCCACTACTTTTGCTTCACCGACCAGATACGGCTAGCTCTATTTTGGTCTACCGCTCCCTGTGTGGCGGTGGCTCTATTTTTCTCCTTCCCCTCTTCATATCCTCCTATACCCTCTCCTCTAACCCCCCTCTCACCTTTTTTCCTCCTTCTACTCACTTTTCCTCTTCTATCTATTCGTTTATTACCATTATAATTAATCAACCCTTTCTAGTTCCCCTCACCTTCATGACCCTTATAGGTTGACTATGAAAGTTTACTACGTTTTCACTTGATTAACGGGGAATATCCTGCCGGTGATTCATCCCTAATATATAACTTGAACGATTGGCTTCGAGGCGCCTTATATGAACTCAGCTTTGAGACTCCCGTTGAGAGCCTTTAGTAACAAAGAGGGAAACAAAGCTTCGACTCGAGACACGATAGACAATTTCGGTCTCTGCGGAGGCTACTTCATGCAAAACCTTCTGGACGCTACCACATGGAGTTGCACTTATAAACCGTGGCCTACTAAAATGAGACACACCGGTTGACCTTCTTGCAATAACACTTGGGATATTACCCATTATCCTTTTCCCTTCCCTTCCCCTTCCTTTCCCCTTTTTCTGTGTTAGAATATGTTGTATGTGCATTATTTGTATTAGTGTCAATTGTTTATGTGAGAAGAATACATAATAAACATCATTTATGAGAAAAAAAAGAATTTCACTTTAGGCACCATTTTCTGAGACTTGTAGCATTTTAATTTTTGAGATGTGGGGCTGTGTGATGGCAAACTTTGAGTCTTGAGCTGTTGCTTTTAAGTACACCAATTTGGGGTAGATGTTTTGATCACCTGTTATTCCATTTTATTGCAATATTGCAGGGACCAAAAAAACATAATTTTGTCATTTACTTTTTTCCATTACGCAGTTTACTGGTCAGATTAAGTGATTTTATAGTTTGCTAGATTGGGCATTTCTGAATGCAGTATTACCAAATATGTGATTTTTTTTAATTACCGTATATACTCGTGTATAAGCCGAGTTTTTCAGCACAAAAATTGTGCTGAAAAGTGCCCCCCTCGGCTTATACACGAGTCAGTGACGGCTGTCAGTGTGTGGGGCCGGTGTCCGGGGGCTGGAGGAGGTGGGGGAGGCTGTAATATGAGCACCCGATCACGTGGGGCCGCTCATTAGTGCAATGCAATATGCACTGCATCCCCCTGTCCATCAGCGGCAGGGGGAGCCGTGCATATTACATTGCTGTCAGCCCTCCGCCCCCCTGTGGAAGTATACAGCAGTGCCCCCCCTGTGGGTATACACAGCCCCCCCCCTGGGGTAGTATACAGCAGTGCCCCCCTGTGGGTATACACAGCCCCCCCCCCCTGGGGTAGTATACAGCAGTGCCCCCCTGTGGGTATACACAGCCGCCCCCCCCGTTGCTGCCGCACACCTGTAAAAAGAAGCGCTTTCATACTTATCCTCCTGCTGTCACCGCCCGCATCCTCCGCTCTACTTGCTTGCACCCGGCGTCCATCCATATGACCGCGCACAAATAATGACGTCATTGCAGGTGCGCGGTCACGTGGATGGATGCCGGGGCCCGGGTGCAAGCAAGGAGAGCGGAGGATGCGCGCGGTGACAGCAGGAGGATAAGTATGAAAGCGCTTCTTTTTACAGGTGTGCGGCAGCAACGGGGGGGGGGGGGGGGGCGGCTGTGTATACCCACAGGGGGGCACTGCTGTATACTACCCCAGGGGGGGGCTGTGTATACCCGCAGGGGGGCACTGCTGTATACTACCCCAGGGGGGGGGCTGTGTATACCCACAGGGGGGCACTGCTGTATACTACCCCAGGGGGGGGCTGTGTATACCCACAGGGGGGGCACTGCTGTATACTACCCCAGGGGGGGGCTGTGTATACCCACAGGGGGGGCACTGCTGTATACTACCCCTGGAGGGGCTGTGTATACCCACAGGGGGGCACTGCTGTATACTACCCCAGGGGGGGGCTGTGTATACCCACAGGGGGGGCACTGCTGTATACTACCCCAGGGGGGGGCTGTGTATACCCACAGGGGGGGCACTGCTGTATACTACCCCAGGAGGGGCTGTGTATACCCACAGGGGGGCACTGCTGTATACTACCCCAGGGGGGGGCTGTGTATACCCACAGGGGGGGCACTGCTGTATACTACCCCAGGAGGGGCTGTGTATACCCACAGGGGGGGCACTGCTGTATACTACCCCAGAGGGGGGGCTGTGTATACCCACAGGGGGGGCTGCTGTATACTACCACAGGGGGAGGCTGCTGTATACTACCACAGGGGGAGGCTGCTGTATACTACCACAGGGGGAGGCTGCTGTATACTACCACAGGGGGAGGCTGCTGTATACTACCACAGGGGGAGGCTGCTGTATACTACCACAGGGGGAGGCTGCTGTATACTACCACAGGGGGAGGCTATGTATACTACCACGGGAGACTGCTGTATACTACCACAGGGGAGACTGCTGTATACTAACCACAGGGAGACTCTGAACTCCACAGGGGGAGACTGCTGTATACTACCACAGGGGGAGACTGCTGTATACTACCACAGGGGGAGACTGCTGTATACTACCACAGGGGAGGACTGCTGTATACACCACTGGGGCTAGCTGTGTATACTCTGGCTGCTGTATACTACCACTGGGGAGGCTGCTGTATAACCACTGGGGCTACTGTTACCTGGGTCGGCTCGCTTATACTACACAATGGGGTTCCTGTATACCTGGGGGAAATGTAACCTGTGCTGGGTCCTACCCTCGGCTTATACACGAGTCATATAGGTTTTTCAGGTTTTGGGCAAAAGTAGGGGGTTCTTTTTTCTGTTTATAAACTTCGGGTCGGTCTTTATACACTTGAGTATATACTGTAGTTTTATTTCAGTGAGCATAAAGGGTTCTTTATTTTTTCCAATTTTAAAAATTTATTCACCTTGTTCTTTAATTTTGCTTTCATCTTTTGAGTAACCTTAAACCTCTTCGACCAGTGTGTATTGCTAATGCATTACAGAGCTGTGATGGATCCTACTGTTCTTTAGCTAAAAATGCTTCAACATCCTATGATGTGGGCCAGAGAATCCCATGGAAGTGAGTCAATCAGCACTAAGGCCCTCTTCTATCCCCTCGTGTCAATATGAGCATTCACATTGACAACTCACCTCGTTGTTGAACTGGCTCATCTATTTCCTCACAGTTTGTAGATTAGTACAACGCTTCGAATATCCTTCAGTCCCAGTAGACCATTAGCAATCAGACTAGGCTTCTGATTGTCTATCTCATGCCATACATCTCCAATATCAAAAACCAGTCTCATCAATCAACTCACCCTTCAGAGCTTATGTCCTGGACTGGCTGATCTAAGTGTTCCCCTGCAGACTAGTTTTGTACTTTATTTATATGTTCTACCATCATTCTCCGGCAGTGAACTTTCTATACAAGAGCTGCAGACATGCTCCTAGTTATGCCATCCTTCACCTACCATTCATTAAGAACTGCAGTGTCTTTTGTTCTATGTTTACTTCCATCCAAATATATTTTTAATTATAAAAATTTAATATACTGCTTGCATCTGTTTAATTTGTATCTCTTAATTGTATGCCATTTCTCCCAGTATATCATGTGTTTATGTAAGGGAGCTTTTACCTGTTCCCATACCATTTGTTCCCACCAGTCTGTTCCTGGCAAGTGTACTGGAATTTGCTTCTCATTGCTGCACCTTCATTTAGTTCTACCAGGCCTATTCCCCTGGTAGTGAGTTATTCTTCCATCTCTATTTTAGTATTTTATAAACCAACAGACTAAAGCACAGGGCTTATTTTTGAATACCTGCAGCCCCATTGGGGCTTTGGGCAATCATAGCTCTGGTGCCCTCTTTCTAAATTTGGCTAGCTCTAGTAACTATTTTAATTTGTTATACAGTCACAAATTGCACTGCGGGTGAAGGTGAAACTGCAGGAAGGTGAGTATATGACAGGGTCAGGGGACATAGATTTAAAGTACCACTCCAGAGATGAGAAATAACACATGTAGTGGTGCTTTAAAATATTAGAACAAAATTGCATTTTATCACTACTCTTGAATTTTTTTCCAATTTCAAGCACATTTTATAGTAAAATAAATGGTGTATTTCCCACAAAAAAAATGGTATTGGCTATCGCAGTAGAAAAAAAAGCTGTGGCTTTTGATGGAAGAGGAGGAAAATAAACTAAAAGGCATAGATGAAAATAATTACGCCTTAAAACAGTTAGGCTGTATTTTTTATTTTAGTTTGGACTTTCACCACTAATGTTGAGGCCAAGGCACCATCTTGGACTTATAAGAAAAAGTTTGAGAATCCCTGGTCTAAAATCTTTCAATTAATCCGTATTGTAAAAATGCTATTTTGATTTAAAAAAATACCTTTAATGAGAAAATATTGATGAAATGTCTATATTCTTCAAAAACCTAAGGGCCACGTCACACACACAGATCTCTGTGCAGATATTGTTGGCAGATCTCTGGTTGTAGTGAAATCATGGACACATTGTTCATTTGTATATGGCCACAAAATGTAACAATGTGTCCATGATTTCACTACAACCAGAGATCTGCGAAACAATATCTGCACAATTATCTGTGTGTGTGACGTGGCCCTTAGGCCACGTCACACACACAGATATTTGTGCAGATATTGTTCACAGATCTCTGGTTGCAGTGAAATTATGGACACATTAATCCATTTATATACAGCCACAAATGGAACAATGTGTCCATGATTTCACTGCAACCAGAGATCTGCGACAAATTGCACAATTATCTGTGTGTGTGACGTGGCCCTTACACTACTAACCTATGTAATGTTGTGCAAAATTCACTAAAATGTCAATCACAGCTAACATCTGGAAGAGAAAACCCCATAACCACAACTAAAACATCACTTGAAAACCTGACATTACCCCTTTAAATCCTCCACAATTCAGACAATTCTTTTTAATGAAAACCTGATGACTCAAGTAAATTATGGATTATGGAATTAAAGAAGAGTTAAATGTGCTAAACATGCTTTATACATAATGTATTTCTAATCTTCAAACTGGCTCAAAATACTGTACAGATTTTTGGATTAACCTGCAGACTGCTCGTATGAAACAATCTGGCAATAATCAATCATTGCTCTCGTCCAGCAACAACAAGAGATTCCGTAACAATCTGCTCTTGTTCTGTCCTGATTCAAGATCCTCTATGGTTCTCCAGAAGACTAAACTCATATTTAAATTCTAAATTTAATTTAAACTGATTTCCGAAGCTGTTCGCTTGTATAGGAGTGCAATTACCGTAAACATTATATATCCCCCTCTTTTAGACTTTCTCTCAGAATTGTTTTTTACTTTCATACAAAAACAACCCTGAGGCATTAACTATCTTAAAATAAAAAATTACAGGAAACCTCTTATGTTTCTAAAAGCCCCCAAACTCCAACCATTAGTCGTCACATACCCATTCCTGTATTTGTATTCAAATAAAGTCTATGATGTCCCAAAACAATCTCCATAGGTGTGCAACTGTGAGGGAATGAAGGAACACATACAATCAGCTTAAATCAAATGTCTGCTAATAAATGTCACCATCTGCTGACCAAAGATGTTGAGATTGCAGAAAGTGGAGAGAATGACAATGGTGGGAACCAAAGAGCAGTGTATTCGTCCCCTAAGGAGAAGAAGTGACAGCTGTGATGCAGTTGTTAATTCTAAAAACCATGAGCAAAGGAGGGGGAAGTTTGTCACCTGAACCTAAAGCAGGATGGACGAGGCTACAGCCAATAAACCTTGACTAGTTCCAGAGGAAGATCCGTGATCAGTTCCAGAAAAAGATCTGAAACTAGTTTTGAGAGGCCATGGCGGAGGACCATGTTTGTAGGCCATTGAATCCTGTGCAGACCTATTGTACTAAGTGGGAACTGGGGCTTCACTTTAGAGAACTAAGACGGTCGCATACTGAATCTGGGAAATTACCTGCCAGTTTGGACTTGCATCCTAGCAGGTAATGTTGTCAACCCTCTTTAGAGCCTGTATGTTGTTTCACATTATTTACATAGTAGATGATGCTGACAAGTTGAGAAGTGACACTGACGCTTGAGATGGTTTGAGAATTAGGAATAAGATATCATTGACGGTTAGCATTATTCAATAAGAGAAGCATAGTAGCTTGTAAATTGTTATGTGTTTAAATCTTGTATACAGTATATTTATTGTTATATTTCTTATTGTAATATAATAATTTTTACTAACAACTATGTTATTTTCTGACCTTGTGAGAAAGACACCTTTTCCATATTCGTGTAAAGTAAATAAACCGCTGTACATTCATTTAACACTGTTGCCTCATCATTTGCGCCGCCTCATTAGTGTTTACACAATACACACTTTTATAGCACTTTTATATGCAAAATAGCCAGGGATAGTCTGGTGAGAATCTAATTCCTCAAACTAGTTATGTAGTCCTATACCGCCCATGTTATGATTGATGTATTTTTCATAACATCTCTTCAGTAAAGGAAATCTCATACATGAGCACAAAGTTCTGTACGGCTAACACCACCTTTTGGCAACTCAGCTTAGGTTCTTTTACATGGCTGCATGATGATACCGTAGCACCTGGCCCCAATGTAAAATCTCACCTACTGTATTTAATTTATAACACTTTGAGAACCCCACAGGTGCTACTCCTACCATTGTTTTCCAATAGCTATGAGCGTAGGTTAAGGTCTCAGGAGTTCAATTCTCGCCAAACCCAAATTTATGGCATTTACAGTTGAAACCAGAATTTTACATACACTATATTAAGAGACACATATGCATGTTTTTCTCACTATCTGAAATGACGCTTTCCTGTTTAGGTTAAATAGAATTACCATAATTATTTATATTTGCCAAATGCCAGAATAATGAGAGAGAGAAAATGTTTTAAGGCATTTTTTGTACTTTCTACAAAGTTACAAGTATACAGTGCCTACAAGTAGTCTTCAACCCCCTGCAGATTTAGCTGGTTGACACATGCGGAATTAACTTGGCATTGTGACATTTGGACTGTAGATCAGCCTGGAAGTGGGAAATGCACTGCAGCCAAAAAGATTTTTTAATTTTTTTTTTTTTTTTTTAAAGCGTTAAAAGTTAATTCAGAGGGTCATTTATTATTCAACCCCTCAAACCACCAGCATTCTGTTTGGTCCCCCTAAAGTATTAAGAAGTAGTTCAGGCACAAAGAACAATGAGCTTCACATGTGTGGATTAATTATCTCTTTTGCCAGCCTTTTCTGACTATTTAAGACCCTCCCCAAACTTGTGAACAGTACTCATACATGGTCAACATGGGAAAGACAAAGGAGCATTCCAAGGCCATCAGAGACAAGATCGTGGAGGGTCACAAGGCTGGCAAGGGGTACAAAACCCTTTCCAAGGAGTTGGGCCTACCTGTTTCCACAGTTGGGAGCATCATCCGGAAGTGGAAGGCTTATGGAACTACTGTTAGCCTTCCACGGCCTGGACAGCCTTGAAAGTTTCCTCCCGTGCCGAGGCCAGGCTTGTCCGAAGAGTCAAGGCTAACCCAAGGACAACAAGGAAGGAGCTCCGGGAAGATCTCATGGCAGTGGGGACATTGGTTTCAGTCAATACCATAAGTAACGTACTCCACGCGATGGTCTCCGTTCCAGACGAGCCCGTAAGGTACCTTTACTTTCAAAGCGTCATGTCAAGGCTCGCCTACAGTTTGCTCATGATCACTTGGAGGACTCTGAGACAGACTGGTTCAAGGTTCTATGGTCTGATGAGACCAAGATCGAGATCTTTGGTGCCAACCACACACGTGACGTTTGGAGACTGGATGGCACTGCATATGACCCCAAGAATAGCATCCCTACAGTCAAGCATGGTGGTGGCAGCATCATTCTGTGGGGCTGTTTCTCAGCCAAGAGGCCTGGCCATCTGGTCCGCATCCATGGGAAGATGGATAGCACGGTCTACCTGGAGATTTTGGCCAAGAACCTCCGCTCCTCCATCAAGGATCTTAAGATGGGTCGTAATTTCATCTTCCAACAAGACAACGACCCAAAGCACACAGCCAAGAAAACCAAGGCCTGGTTCAAGAGGGAAAAAATCAAGGTGATGGAGTGGCCTAGTCAGTCTCCTGACCTTAACCCAATTGAAAACTTGTGGAAGGAGCTCAAGATTAAAGTCCACATGAGACACCCAATGAACCTAGATAACTTGGAGAAGATCTGCATGGAGGAGTGGGCCAAGATAACTCCAGAGACCTGTGCTGGCCTGATCAGGTCTTATAAAAGACGATTATTAGCTGTAATTGCAAACAAGGGTTATTCCACAAAATATTAAACCTAAGGGTTGAATAAAAATTGACCCACACTTTTATGTTTAAAATTTATTAAAATTCAACTGAGCAACATAACTTTTTGGTTTGTAAGATTTATGCTTCTGTTAATAATTCCTACTCTCGTTTGCAGTTTGAAGGCTCTAACTTATTTGCATCTTATCAAACCACCTAAATCTGCAGGGGGTTGAATACTACTTGTAGGCACTGTACATACATTTCATAAGTATATGGTACCATTGCCCTTAAACTGTTTGACTTTGGTCAAATGCTTTGGAAAACGTTCCACAAGCTTCTTACAATAGTTAGTAGGAATTTAGGCCCATTCCTCTTGACATAACTGGGCCAACTGAGCCATGTTTGTAGTCCACCTTGCTTGCACCTGCCGTTTCAGCTTTGCCCATAAATTTTCAATAGGATTGAGATCAGGGCTTTGTGATGGGCACTCCATTGACTTGTGATGGGCACTCTATTGACTTTGTTATACTTAAGCCACTTTGTAAACAGTTTGGCAGTATGCTTTGGGTTATTGTCTATTTGGAAGACCCATTTCTGACCAAGCTTTAACTTCCTAGATTCTTGAAATGTTGCTTCAGTATTGCAACATAATCTTCTTTCCTCATAATACCATCTATTTTGTGAAGTTCACCAGTTCCTCCTGCAGCAAAACAAGCCCACAACATGATGCTGCCACCCCAGTGTTTCACAGTTGGGATGGTGCTCTTAAGCTTCCAAGCTTTTCCATTTTTCCTCCAAACATAACGATGGTCATTATGGCCACACAGATCAATTTTAGTTTCGTCAGACCACAGGTCATGTCTCCAAAATGTAGGTCTTTGTTCCTGTGTATATTTCCAAAAATTAATTTGGCTTTTTTATGTTTCTTTTGGAGTAATGGCTTTTTCCAGGCAGCATGGCTTTCAGCACATGCTGACACAGTACTTGTTCCACTATGGATAATCACACAATCTTACCAGCTTCCTCCATCATCTTCTCAAGGTCTTTTGCTTTTGTCTTTGGGTTGATATGAACATGTCGGACCAAAACCCATTCATCTCTGAGACACAGAACCATCTCCTTCCTATGCAGTATGATGACTGGACACTCCCATCTTGTTTTTACTTGCATATTTGTACAGATGAATGAGGCAGCTTCAGGTATCTGGAAATTGCACCTAAGGTAAACCAGAATTATTTAAAGGCATAATAATCTTAATGTATGTAAACTTGTGACTTTGCAGAAAGTAATAAAAATGTATGTACACTTCTGGTTTCATCTGTACTAATATAATACTAATAAATATAATAAATGTTTGAGTGAACTGAGATGAAACGTTAAAGCACCACTTCACCCTTTTTTTTCCCTTTGGAGTGGTGCTTTAAGTCTTCTGCCCAGTCTTATACTCCCACTCTGGTGGGAGCATAAGGTTCATGCTTTTTCATCACTGCTCCAGTCTTGCGTTGCCATCTTGTGATCGGAACTTCTGACTGGCCAGAAGAAAGAATTTACTTCACAAACTCTCAATACAAGTGTAAGAGAGCCATATTGAGGCCCTCATATAGTTGTTTTGCGTTGTGATCTTCAGCTTGCTCCATGAAACTCTAGAGCAGCCAGTAGGTCACAAACTGGGAGGGACTGACAGGAGCAGTGATGAAAAAAGATGAAGACACTGAAGGTTAAGAATAAGGCCAGGGTCACAAGAGCATATAGCATTTGATGAGATAGCATTGGATGTGATATGCTAATGACACTCATCTTAAACTCTGCTGTGAGCCTGAGTCGAGTGTCAATCAACTGTGCTCTGATGATCTCACTTGTGAAAATCAGAGCACAGGTGAAGAGAAGATGGAGAGGTTAATTTCTCCTTTTTCTTCATTGCCTTTCTTAGTATGTATCAGACTGCACTCGATGATCTGCATAGACTTGCATGAGTGTACATGACCTGAGGCACGCTGACAGTTGCAACATGCTGCAATTTTATCCTCGGTCCGATTAGAGTTGAAGAAAAACTCACAGTTCTGACCTGCATCATTGACTAACATTGGTCGAAGTGCAATCTGAGATTTTATTGCATTGCACTCCTCTGATTTACATGCTGGTGTGCATGAGCCTAAGACAGAGAAGTAGGGGACTTAGATTTAAAACACCACACCAGCTGTGAAATAAAAGAAAATGCTGTAGTGATGCTTTAAAGACAGGACATATTAGGGTGCGTGCACACGATCAGTCTTGCCGCTGTATCAAAAACGCTGCGTAGTACAGTATAAGCATAGTGGATGGGATTTCAAGAAATCCCATCCTCACTATGCTTAACTCGACTGCAGCGATCTAACAGCTGCGGTGCGGGTTGCCGCCATTCCGCTCCTCCGCAGCATGTTAATTTCATGCTGCAGAGTCGGAAGCGGCTCCCATCGGGTGACTGCTGGGAGAAGCCGCCCTGCACCCACCGCACATGGTGAGTACAGGGAGGCTGCGGTCTCCCTGCGGGCACCCATGGCTTCACTCAGGTCCGGAGGAGCTGCGTCCAACACGCAGCTCCTCCGGACCGTGAGCACACAGCCTCAGAAAACCACAAATGGTCCGTGGGAACTGAAACAAGTTTAGTGGAACAGAGTTAGGCTAGGGTCACACTTGGCTGCATTTTTTAAGGTTGCTCTTGACAGCCTGCATTTTAGGGCTGCGTTTTTGCTGTTAGGTCGGGAGCAGCTCTAAAAAAAGCAAGCAAAAACGCATGCGAAAACGTATGGTACCATTTAGTGCCATGCGTTTTTGCATGCGATTCCCATAGGGCCCCATGTTACAAAAACGCATGCGATTTTGACTACGCACCAAAAAATGCAGCATGATGCATTTTTTTGGTGCTGAGCCAAAAAACGCATCCAACAAACACATGGCACTTTGGCCATGCGTTTTTTGCATTGAGGCCTATGGATGCGTTTTTGCATGCGTTTTTCACAAAAGACAAGTGTGAAAAACGCATGGAAAAAACGCATCCACGACACCAGTGTGACCCTAGCCTTATAATAAACCAAGTTGCTACAAGAAATAATATAAAGACCAATATTATTCCATTTAATGATGGTACAGCACTATTTTCCAGAGGATGATAATAAAGATATAATATAATTAATCAATGAATGAAGTAATTTTACATCATAAAAGGGAAAAAAAATTGTTAACATTTATTTACTAGTCAAATTTATAAATCTGTAGTTACAGGCATAACCATTATTTCTTTGGAATTATCCACTTCAGGCTGAGGAAAGACTTATGGTTGTGTTCTCAATTGGGATTGCTCACTGGATGTCCTCGCGGTCACTACTTTTTTGCATATTCTGTATCTTGAATACTATATTGTTTCTCCAGTTAGCTACAAGTTACTACGATCATGTTTTGTTAATGAAAGCACTACACTAGTCAACTGCATATTTTGGGATCATATTTTCAACTACATCTTCAATTATTTACACAGCCCAATTCAGTCAATGTTTGGTCATTTCTTTTACATTTTCATAGTCTTTTCAGCTGGAAACAATTCTAAATCTGCTGCTTCCAGTCCCAATGCTATCAAGTTTGAAGACCAGTGCACTGTTAATACATGTGCCAAGTTATGCAACATTTCCAATGCACTGATCATTTCTGTGGTATCTGCTGACATTTCAAGGTTTTGTGACTGTCAAATTAACTAACTGTTAAATTAAAAAATCAGACTATTAAAGCAGGGGCAGAATGACATATTTTCAGTCCAAGTGCGATCTGATGAAACGTCGGATCACACTTGGACCAATGTTAATCTATGGGACCACTCACACGTTAGATTTATTTCTTCGGTCATTGTCCAAGGAGGAATTTGCTACATGTCTGAGTTTTGTCGAATATTCGGAATGCACTCATCAACGCAAGTCAATTAGTGTGTGGGAATCATTGATATGCACTTGGATAATATCTGAATGCAGTCGGATTTCCGTGGACCCACAGAATGGAGATGATCGTTAATTCTCCATCTTCTCCTCACAGTGTGCTCCAAAATACTCATCCTAAAAAAGGAAAACATTATGTCGACACTCGGATCAAACACAGAGAGTCATTTGCCTCTGGACGTCAGTTCAACAAAACATTTGGAAAACCCTGAGTTCCCAACAATAACAGAGCATGTACACTATATAGTATATTCTGCCATATAATTACATGCATTTCATCCCACTGTATGTTAAACACAAGTCACTCCTGTAGGAAAGCTTAGAAAATGTTTCAGTCTGGTCAATAATGATGGATAAGAGATCGTATGTCTTGAACATATGGACTAAATCAGTTTCGGTGTCTTCAGGCAGTGAGTGATGTCTTCTTAGTTTATGGAGCAGTTCTCAAGTTTTTTTTAACTAAATCTCACCAAAATCATATGCTGATGTCTGAACCTCAAGAATTGTAGAAATCCATACCAAACTATGTGCAATGTTTTACTAATATTTTAAGCACAATGTTTTACTAATATTTAACTTGCGACACTGACATGCTCACTGTCACAGCTTGACCGCATGCCTCTTCGCCTCTCTATTGCTTCTCATGCATTCCCCTGCTGTCTGCTGCTGACGCTCCTTCCCTGCTCTTAAAGGGCCAGCACACAATTGCTGAGAGGCACTAGGGGAGGGGCCTGAACAATGAGGTTAGTTAGTTTTTAGTCTGCTGCTTAGCTAGTTGTCAGGTTCTGTTTTCCCTGTGTGCATCATCTTTACTTGTACCTGTGCTCCCTTCCCATACCTGTCAGTATCTGCCATGCTCTCTGCATCTGCCATCCTGTCTGGTATAGCTGTCCCACCTGCAACTACCAGCCCTAGAGACTGTACCGGTCCGTACCTGGGTCCATCCCCTGCCCTGGGGGTCAGCAGCCACAGTTCCCCTAGTTGTCCACTGGCTCCACTCGTGCTTGCCACACCAGTGTGCATAACAATTTGCTTAGGCTATGTTCTCTGCTTACACCAACATTCTTTTGCTTCCATCGCTTTTCAAAGAGATGTCTCACATGCGGGACCTTCAGGATCAGATTGTGGCATTTCTGAGTTATATATAAATGACTATTTGAACAACCTGGGACTTGCTTTCTCAGCTGCAACTATCCAGACTGCAGCTCCAGCACCGACAGCATCTGTGCCCCACCTGTCTGCTCCTCCATGCTTCAATGACAACGCTAAGCAGTGACTATTATTTATTATTCAGTTCACTCTTCACTTTGAACTGTTGTCGCACCAATTTACTTCAGACTAGGTCACAGTGGCATTCTTGATGTCGCACCTCGGAGGGTCAATCCCCTGTAAGAGAGATCGGGTTACCTCTGTTATCCTGGACCAGGTTGTTTTTTCTCTGCGGCATCCTCTCTTCTGCTGCTGTGTCAAGGTGGTCAGACTGTCGAACAGTGTGCGGCTCATTTACGCACCCTTTCCCCTGAAAAAGGCTGGAATAATCAGATGCTGATGGCCGCCTTTTGGGAAGGATTATCCAGAAGGATCAAGGATGAACTTGCGGCTATGATATTCCTGCTGCGCTAACTGAACTGATTTCCTTGGCTACCCAAGTTGACCTCAGGTTCCAAGAGCGTTGCAAGGAGGTAACATGTGATATGGGACCTATACGTTTGGCACCATCCCTCTAGCAGCTGCTGGTGTTTCAGTTTCCAGTTCCTGCTCCTGATCCTGAACCTATGCAGGTATATTACATTAAGATGTTGGAGCAACATTGAGAACTTCATCAAGCCAGGGGTCTGTGTTTCTACTGTAGAAGTGCAGAATACTTTGTCCATACATGTTCAGTGAGGCCAGAACTTCCTTGCCTTGGGTCTGTTGGAGGCACTACCCCACGAGAGAGCAAATCCTACTTCTCATTGACCCTGCCCATTTCCATCTCATATGGGAGTACTCGGTTCTTTGAGATGGCCCACCTAGATTCCAAATATGCTATGAACTTCATTCAACAGGCTTTGGTGATTCAATACCAGACTCCCTGGACAGTGTCATCTATCAATAGGGCACTCTGGACTGAACCCATACGAATTGTGTCTGAACTAGTAGAGCTATGGGTAAGAGCTTTGCATTCAGAGAAGATTTCTTTATTGGTGCTTTCAAACTAGTTCTGTCTGCTTCTCATAGGTCAGCCTTGGCTTCATACCTGTGCCTGCCTTCAACTAGAAATCCTGAGAGGTGCTCCACTGGGGGCAGAATTGCTGTGGGAGGGGTCTGGTCTCTAACTCTCTGAAGATGACTACTTTGGAGGTCTGTTCCATCTGTCATTCTGGGACCAGGTTTAAGTCTAACAAAAAACAGCCATTCGGCCTATGCCTACCACCGACCATTGATACTGCTAGCAACTTGGAAGACATCTTGCTAAAGAATCTTCTTTCAGGCATGGTGAAGTGGGGACATAAAGGGGTACTGTAACACCGAGGTCCCTACAGGGATGCCGACATGCTCACCGCCATGGCTGGACTGCATACCTTCTTACCTGTCCATTGCTACCCATTGTTTCCCTGCAGTTTTTTGCTCCCAGGTCCTGTACACACTATACAGGTCTGGAACATGTATAAGGCATGTGCCCATGCTCCTTCCATGCTCTTAAAGAGACAGCACACAATTACCTGGAAGTGTCCCTAAGTTCATGACTGAGAAGCCCTAGGTATTGAAGGTAAGCCTCCACAAGGGAAGGGGCCTGAGCAGCTTGGTTAAATAGTTAATTTTCAGTCTGCTACCTAGCTAATCATCAAGTCCTGTTTTCCCTGTATTCATCACTTGTACCTGTATCGCTTTCCCATACCTCTCAGTATCTGAATTAAGTGCACATAGTGGTAACAGTGCATTTGAACATGTACATGGCTCGGGAAAAGGAAAGCCTTGATTTGGAAACTGCTGATGCTGCTGAGAGCTGGGGGACTGATGCAGGACTGATCAGGAAATGACAGGGAGAAAGGGGTGAAGACTGTGAACAGCTAATTGCTACATAGAAATCAGTAGACTGGAGAGAACTGACTGGGATCTTAGAAGTTAAAGGAAAACTGTCAGGTCAAAAATCCATATGTAACTAGTATCATTTTCTAATTCCTCGCTCTAAGCTCTCTCTATTCATGTATTTCTTTGATTTATATTTCACTCCTATCTTCTGTAAACTTCAAATAAAGAGATTAATTCTACCTGTCACTCACAGTGAGTGATCAACTTAGTTCTCTGCTGTCCACTTCCCATAAGATGAATATGCATGTCACATATTCACACCACATCACAGCACATGAGATCACTGTGGGGTCTGTATTATCCACTCTGCTCACTGTGTTTTCAGCATCACAAGAGGTCAAATACAACACAGAAACTGTCACAGCAGGGAGAGCAACAAATGGAGTCTAGATAAGGCAGATCGGTAATAGTTCTCTCATTTCTCAACCGAACAGAAGCTACTGAAACCTGACACTGCACTGTCTGAGAGCATAGGGAGGATGGAAGAGGGAGCTTTTGAGAGGCAGTGCATAATTACATTACAGTTTATACAGGACAGGACTATTCTTGTTTGCTTATTATGGAGATGACTAATCAAGTAGCTCCCTGCAGTGTCTGACAATGCTGATAACATGGAAACTACAAACGGTACAATAATGATTTTACATGTTTTTAAAAGGTCTGCCCAGGCACTATTCAAAGGTAATATTAGTATCATACTGAAAAATGACCTGACAGTGCCCCTTTAACTGCTGTATTGGAACATATCTATTGTGCATATGGGGCAAGGCTCTGGTGGTCAGTCTCCTTGGAAACAAGCAGTAACTATTTAAGGTAAAATCACTCAGAATGTCTGCAAATAGAAAAAAGCCAGTAAGTTGAAAACTTGCTTATTTTGAAATGTAACTAAATAATGCAATTTCATAACATAATAATAGCCTAATAACTCCTATTAAATCTTGCTCCATGACAACCTCACTGAGATGACTGGCTTTATGCATTGTAATTCCCTAAAAATGTTATGCTACATCATATAAAATATTACAGCTCCCAAAATATGGCTGGTAATTGAATGTAGGCCAGAAAAAATAGAATCTGCCCTAGGAAAAAATGTATATGTAAATGAGGAAAGCCTCACCTAATTAATATCGTATTATGTCATTGTAGAACAGTACAGGTTCAAAATGTGTGGAGTGTGTTTTCAAACACAATTATTAAAGTCTAGTGTTTTACAGCAAGATCCAAAGCGTCAAAAGATACAAAGCATTTACCTGGTCTTGAAAAACTGTGATATTGTGAGTGAGTATATGGAGAGACTAGAGTTATCCAATCTCCAGATGCAAAAAGGAGGAATAAAAAACAAAAAATATTTTTTTCTTTTTCTAAGGCTGCCTTCACATTTGCAGATGCCTCCGCAGCGTTCTGCGGAGGTATCTGCAAGCATCTGCATGCAGACTGCAGCCCCTATCTTTATAATGGAGCACACGGTGTCTGCAGATGCTTGCAGACCGCCGTGCGCTCCCATTGCCCGCCATGAGTGATCTGTGCGCAGGCGGATGCCTGTACACAAATCACACACTCTCGCCCGCACCAGGGACGCAACATGCCTGCGCACAGATCACTCATGGCAGGCAATGGGAGCGCACGGCGGTCTGCAAGCATCTGCAGACACCGTGTGCTCCATTATAAAGATAGGGGCTGCGGTCTGCATGCAGATGCTTGCAGATGCCTCCGCAGAACGCTGCGGAGGCATCTGCAAATGTGAAGGCAGCCTAAGAAGTTAGGAAGCTAGAAGCCTGAAGTAAGTAAAAAAAAACCTCTAATACCTCATTAAACAAAAACACTACCTGAAAGTGTTTAAATATTGATGACTAAGCTGCGAGAACAAATATGTTGTCTGCAGACTGAATTATATCGCATTATAAATTAGAGAAGCCTCTCAGCCTCATTTCTGATGAGCTATTGTTTGGCATCAGTGCTCATCTTTGTCTCTGCAGAGGTCCAGATCCACGTGAAAGTAATGAGTAAAACGGAGAACAATTAAGCAAAAACGGGAGCAGGTTCTACATGGTTTGAAAGAGATGAAGGACTTTCATGAACATAACTAAGTAGGTAGTTGTTAATCCAACTGACCACAAATCATTGCTACGATAGGTAACAAAGATTACAAAATGTTTAATCGACTTCATTATTAATTTACCACGCACCAAAGGTTTACATCAAGTGTCGGACATAAGATCCAAAGATTCAATGTATTACCTGTCACATATCATACAGCACATGGTACTATGTCCATAAAAGACAGAGTGCTAATGGATTGCTCTCACGTAAAGTACGGTAATCTACGTTTATAGATTCCGATTGTGAGACATGCTAGGGCAGCATTAAATATAGAATTTAAATATGGCAGGAAAGCTACTAGTGGAGGACTTAAATCCACCTAGGAGTACAAGTCGAATCTTAATCATCAGCTGCAAATTGACACATCACCTTTCATTCGATTGATTTTTCGTCCCTGCTGGTCTGTTTCCTTAGAATGAATTTAAAGGGAACCTGTCACCTGGATCTAAGCCCCTATACTATCACTACCTGTCCCTGCACCTTCCTAGCTGCTCCCTATCTATCCCTCTCTGAGCTAAATCCGCCCTATAAAACTGCAGAAAAATAACTTATAACTTACAGAAGTCCCTGAGGCTGGGGACTGAAAAGGCGGAGCCAGGCTCCATTCAGCCCCTCCTCCATGTAGCAGCACACGCCCCACTGGGCGGCGTTATTCTTTCTTCATCGCCGCCTCCTCCATTTGGAATCTCCTGCCTGCTTTACACCTATCATGTTGTGGTGATGCGACCTCGATGTGTCCCCTGACTGAGACACAGCATATGGGAGATTGTATCTTCTGCTCGGTAGCAGCACACACAGGGTGAGCTGCTACTGGAGCTAAGTGCTGATTGAAATCACTGACCCCCAGGTGTGCGGGTGAATAGGAGATGATATGTGCTGCCCTGGGCTGTGGGGAGGGGGTGAAGTGTGACAGGACAGCAGCAGGAGCTGCTGGGATTGTATGAGGTTCTACTCGGCATTGCCCCGGTGTAACAGGCCAGACTAACCCCCCCGACCAGAATATACTCGGGTTAAAGTGGCCTAGGCCAGATTATACCCCTCCGTATACCACAGCAGCTGTGGATCAGGGCTCCAAGCAACACATGGGGGCCCGAGGCTGCACAAAGTGGCCCCAGGCAGCAGAAAGTGGCCCTACGCAACATACAGGGGCCCCAGGCAGTGCTAGGGCCCCAGGCAGTGCACAGGGCCCCAGGCAGCACAAAGTGGCCCCAAGCAGCACACAGGGGCCCCAGGCAGTACTAGGGGCCACAAGCTACACACAGGATCCCAGGCTACACACAGGGGCCCCATGCAGCATACAAGGACCCCAGGCAGTGCACGGGGCCCCAGGGAGTGCACGGGGCCCCAGGCAGTGCACGGGGCCCCAGGCAGTGCACGGGGCCCCAGGCAGTGCACAGGCCCCAGGCAGCACAAAGTGGCCCCAGGCAACATACAGGGGCCCCATGCAGCATACAAGGGCCCCAGGCAGTATACAGGGGTCCCAGGCAGCGCATGGGGGCCAGAGGCAGCACACAGGGGCCCCAGGCAGCACAAAGTGGCCCCGGGTGGCCCACTGCCTGGGGCCCCTGTATATTGCCTGTGGTCACTTTGTGCTGCCTGGGGCCCCTGGTACTGCCTGGGGCCCCTGTATGTTGCCTGGGGCCACTTTGTGCTGCCTGGGGCCTGTGCACTGCCTGGGGCCCCGTGCACTGCCTGGGGCCCCGTGCACTGCCTGGGGCCCCGTGCACTGCCTGGGGTCCTTGTATGCTGCATGGGGCCCCTGTGTGTAGCCTGGGATCCTGTGTGTAGCTTGTGGCCCCTAGTACTGCCTGGGGCCCCTGTGTGCTGCTTGGGGCCACTTTGTGCTGCCTGGGGCCCTGTGCACTGCCTGGGGCCCCTAGCACTGCCTGGGGCCCTAGCACTGCCTGGGGCCCCTGTATGTTGCGTAGGGCCACTTTCTGCTGCCTGGGGCCACTTTGTGCTGCCTCGGGCCCCCATGTGTTGCTTGGAGCCCTGATCTACAGCTGCTGTGGTATACGGAGGGGTATAATCTGGCCTAGGCCACTTTAACCCCGAGTATATTCTGGTTGGGGGGTTAGTCTGGCCTGTTACACTGGGGCACAGCCGAGTAGAACCTCATACAATCCCAGCAGCTCTTGCTGCTGTCCTGACACACTCCACCCCCTCCCCACAGCCCAGGGCAGCACATATCATCTCCTATTCACCCGCACACCTGGGGGTCAGTGATTTCAATCAGCACTTAGCTCCAGTAGCAGCTAACCCTGTGTGTGCTGCTACCGAGCAGAAGATACAATCTCCCATATGCTGTGTCTCAGTCAGGGGACACATCGAGGTCGCATCACCACAATATGATAGGTGTAAAGCACAGATTCCAAATGGAGGAGGCGGCGATGAAGAAAGAATAACGCCGCCCAGCGGGGGCATGTGCTGCTGCATCGAGGAGGGGCTGAATGGAGCCTGGCGCCGCCTTCTCAGTCCCCAGCCTCAGGGACTTCTGTAAGTTATAAGTTATTTTTCTGCAGTTTTATAGGGCGGATTTAGCTCAGAGAGGGATAGATAGGGAGCAGCTAGGAAGGTGCAGGGACAGGTAGTGATAGTGTAGGGGCTTAGATCCAGGTGACAGGTTCCCTTTAAGAATGTACCGATAACTGGAACATGCTTAAATAGTATTTAAAGGGACGCTATCAGGTCATTATTCAGTATGACACTAGGGTCACACTTGAGTTTGCAATCCAGTTACTGGATCCAGTTTTTCATCCTGAAAACCTGATCAGGTACCTGACCCATAGACTCCAATGTTAACAATTGTTTACCAAAGTGCAATCTGTCTACTGCATCCAGTTTTTGAAAAGTCAGGTTTTAATAGGGTCTGCAACATTATTTGGCCTTTTAGCAAAACCTGATCAGTTTTTTAACATGGGACCCTTTGAAAACCTGATCCAGTACCTGATGGTACATATAGGTACCATCAGGAACCTGATCATGTACCTGATCCGGTAAAAATGCCTCCAAACAGACAAGGGGAAAAACTGGATCCAGTAATGCATCCAGTTACTGGATGCAGGCTCCCAAATGTGTCCCTAGCCTGATACTAATATTACCCTTGAATAGGGCATGGGCAAACCATTTAAAAACATGTAAAACCATTATTGTGCATTTTCTAGTTTCCATGTTATCAGCATCTTCACACACTGCAAGGAGCTGGTGCATTATTCCTCTCCATTATATTTCCAACCAAATAGTCCAGTTGCAGTATAAGTGCTGTTTAACTATCAACACCCAGGATTGTGTTCTCTCCCTCCCCTCTGTGCTCTGGGCTGGGAGGGGGAAGGTGTTTTGTGCTGCAGCCTGTAAGATTTCTATGTGTATATATAAACTTTGGTTTGACATGTAATGTGTGTATCTGCTGAGCAAATGATCAAAAATTCTTATAATCATATAGAAATATCCCAGACTGCACACACTACACATATGTTTTACACACAGTTACATGAAGAGCTGCAGCTAAACTCCCCCCTCCTCTCCCCTCCCTTCTCCCTTTTCTGTCTGCTGTGAATGAGTCACAAACAGACAAATCATAGAGGAGGCAGAGAAGTGTAACTAATAAAGAATGAATATTCAATCATTGAGCGCGAGTGGGCAGCAGAGAAATCACTGTGAGTGACAGAGGGAATTAATGTTTTATTTTTGACGTTTACAGAGGATAGGAGGGGAGTATAAATAATAGAAATACATGAAGAGAGAGCTTAGAGAAAGGAATTAGGAAATGATAAAAGTTACATATGGATTTTTGGCCTGAAAGTTTTCCTTTAAAAAAATACATAAAGAATAAAAATAGTTTCATTAATCCTATTAATCCTAAAGGTATTTTTAGATTTTTGCATAGGACATAATACACTCTTTACTGCACAAAAACGTGAGTCGGTCAACAGGGTAGGAGTTACACGGATACTGGTACAGGTTGCTACATCAGTGGGGATCATGGCTGGTCGAGTCCCGATCCTGTGCCCTGGACACTCAATGGCTGAGGGGAAAACTATTTGGGATGGGGGATTATTATATGTGATGCCACCTTTGGTATCTGGTAATGTAGTTACCAGCACTGCAGCCGGCCGCTGAGGTGATGGTGATGCAGCTTTGGGTAGCACAGCTCCCCACAGGCGGAGCTTTACCTCAGGACAGCGGGGTGGATGAGGGGAGTAGTAGTCCTTTGCTCTGTGTAAGTTCTCCAGGTGGTGGTGGGGAATCAGGCACATACACACAAAAGTCTCTGTTTCACTACCTTTTACTAGTGTCGGGTAGCATGTATGGTCTAGGAGGGTAACCAGGTGGCCGGTGCAGTTTAGGACATCCACCCTTAAAGGTTATGAGGCCTCCTTTTACTATTGTCTGTGGTAGTTAAGGTCAGTCCTGCCTCAAGCTGAACCTGCCACTCCTTCTCTCTCTCTCTCTCAGGCTACAACTCCCACGACCGAACGGAAAGTACCTTTCTGTGGGGTTCCCTCTCCTTTTCTTTGGGTCCCTTGTCCTATGTTTGGTCGGGTTTGGGGTCCTGGTTACCTGAGGTCCAGGGGGATTGAATCCTCCTGGTCTGTCCGGGTTTTCTCTGTTATATCTGGATTTATAACAGCCTTGGACTCCGGTGTCCAGAAGGACTAAAGGGCTATTTGTGATATTACCTTTTTCTGTAGTTTCCTAATTTTTCTTCACTTGCCTCCGTCCCTCTCTAGGGTGCTTCACAACTCCTGTGAGTCTCCTCACCCTCCAACTGACTAACTGTTAACTGACATCTCCCCTCAGGTCTGGATCTTTTATAGGGGATCTTGATTAAGGCAGCAAGTCGAGCTCCCCCTTCAGGCCTGGGGTGGAAGTGTTGTGTGTTGTGTGTACCAAGGTGTATATTCTTCCCTGCACCGGTGGGTCCTGTGGCAATCCCGCAGGGGTGCCACATGTGCAAGGTAGTTAAATGGGTTATCCAGGACTAATTTTTTTATGTGTTTAGGAATTGACAGGCAGGTAGTTGCTAACTACCCACCTGTTGTGCCTGATCTGTGCCCGCACAGAGGGGTCACAGACTTCATGCGACAGAGCAGTAGCTTGTCTTCTGCTCTGCACTGTTGACAAGGCTTGACTGCCAACACCATACTTATTGATGACAGAGCAGCCCGGAAGAGGAAGAAATGATCTGTTGAGGTGGAGGAGCTGAGTTGCTGGCTGAAGCAGACAGTGACTACTCTTTGTGGGCACATATCAACGAAGGGTGCAAAATACAAATATTAGCAACCATGTGTTGTTATTATTATGTTCATACGAAAAAAAAACACAGCCCTGGAAAACCTTTTTAAATGACAGGACTAAATATTCTGGGCTTTTGAAATTATGTGGTTATTATATGTATTAAGAAACTCAAATTTTTACAGCCAAAGCCTCAGAGCTAGTGATGAGCGAATGCTGTAGTATTTGTAACCGCTACGAGTACTTTCTAATAATCATGTATTCAATCTAAATAGCAAGTACAATGTAACCCAATTGGAAATGCGAGTAATTTTCTGCTGGACCCTGTAAAGGTGTCTTGGGGCCAGAGGAAAAGGCTGAGATGGGTGGGAAAGGGATGAAACAGAATGGAAAGAGCCTGGAGATTATGCCTGCAAGAATTTATGGGAAGGGGTTGACGTTAAACATTTTGGTGAATTTAGGTTGGCTTGTTATCATCTGGACGGATTACAAACTGTGGAAATATCCAGTCCTTGTTGAA
Source organism: Allobates femoralis (assembly GCA_033576535.1). NCBI lineage: Eukaryota > Metazoa > Chordata > Amphibia > Anura > Aromobatidae > Allobates > Allobates femoralis. The sequence goes on from JARQOC010000003.1 coordinate 637,989,150, forward strand.
TTTAATCAGAGTAAGTCTGTCTGCATTTTCTGTTTAGAGGTGTGTGCACCTATCAGTGATGATTGACCAGCGGAACTGAAAAATGCTCTGACATCACATTAACAGCCGGGCAGGTCAGCACCTCCAAAGAGTATAAGGAGAGGTCGAGCCAAGGGTTCAACTTGGACACTCAATAATTAAAGGGAACTGAACCATCAGAAAGGACACACGTATGGTCACTTAAGTACCCCTTGACCATGTTCTACAACTTCTACCTCCTTGGCATTGTTACAGGCACAAATAGCCCTTGGTGTTGTGCTGGTTTATTGAAAATTGCCCAATTTATGCACATTTTCCACCACATCTGTTCGACCTGGTGTTTGTGTTTCTCCCCATTATCCCTTGGTGTTGAAAAGGGCCAATACCTCTGCCACCAGCATTGTCTGAGTATGATGTTTTCAACAACTGATCTACAATGACCCTCTTGAAGGATTCCATTGTAGAACTGTTTGGTGACTTCAAAAGGAGAGAAGGAAATTTCTTCTTGTACCATGGATAGAGAAAGGTGGCCAACCAGTATAGGTTGTTGGATAAAATGTGTATCTTGCCCAGACAGTTACACATGAACTGTGCCATGTGGGCCAAGCTGGCAAAAGGCAAATCTTTGATGTCTCCAACAGTAGGACCAGTACCCATCCTGTACTTATGCTGACTCTCCTCTTTCACTTCCTCCTCTCCAGCCCATCCAGGCTGGACAGACATGAAAGCTTAGGTTGGGTGTCCAATCTGTAGCATTAGGAGTCCCCATGGTAGCACACAAAAACAAGTCAATGTTGCCTCAGAATATTGGCTGGGCTGGGTAGTATCACCTATTCGGAAATATGGCTCCATACAAACATGTTGGCCACTCAAAGCTTCTTCTTTGAGATTATGCAGTGACTGTTTCAGGGTCACAGCAGCAGGATGTTACGTTGATAATAGCCTGACCACCGCTCATGAGGATGGTGCAGTACTCAAAGTTCTCAAGAACCTCACAAATGTCAGCGATCCACACAAACTCGACAGTTGTTATGTGTGGTGGCTGACTCCTAATCTGATGTGTATGTTGAAGCTGGTAATCAGCTTCTGCCCTCTGCTGCTCACTAGGCCTCGCCAACATATGATAGGTAGAGTTCTACCACATGGGCAGGTCACAAATGAGTCGGTGACTTTCCAAATTCAAGCGGTTTTGCAGCACTGTAAGAGCAGCAAAAGCGGTAGAGGAATGGTGAAAATGGGAGCTAATATGGCGCACCTTCTCAAAGAGGTATGGCAAGTCAGGGTAAGTTTTCAGAAATTTCTGAACAACTAGGTTCAACACGTGAGCCATGCATGGCAGGTGTACCAGCTTGCCGACCATTAAAGCTGCTACCAGGTTACGCCCATAATCGCAGATGACCAGCCCAGGTTGCAGGTGCAGCGGGTAGAGCCACTGATCGGTTTGTTGTTTTAAAGCTTGCCACAGCTCTGCTGCAGTGTGTGGTTTCTGACCTAAACAGATTAGCTTCAGCAGTGGGTGTTGCCGCTTTGCTGATGCGCTTGCTCCACAGGTCACAGCTTGGCAGTGATAGGGAGGGTAATTCTGTGGAGGATGAGGAGCAGGAGAAGGGGAGAGAGGAAGTGGAATATGAAGAGGCAGAAACCCTGACAGAAGTTGGGCCCGCTATTCTTGGTGTGGGTAAGATGTGGGTTTTCCACTTGTCTCACCCTCCACCAAGTTCACCCAGTGTGCTGTGACAGAAATGTATGGTTCCTGTCCACAACACCTTGTCCAGGTGTCTGTTAGTAGTTGGACCTTCCCAGTTACTGCATTGGTAATAGCACGGTTCAGATCTTTTAACACGTGCTTGTGTAATGCAGGGACGGTATACTGGGCAAAATAGTGTGGTGGAACATTGTATCATGGCAGCCACAGCAGAGATCACGAGAGATTGTGTTCCACAAGCTAATGGAAACACTCACAGCTAGCATTTGGCAATGTGGAGTTAGTATTTGTGCCTCTGGTGTGTGGCTGGGTATTTACATTTCTTCCAAGGTCTCAGCACAGACAATTGGATGCTTGCTGGACCAGGAAGTGGATGTGGTTGATGTTGTTGTGAGTGAGCAACCCCAGCTTATGGCAGGAGCTATGAACATCAGCTTCTGAACTTCAGATTCTGAGGACTAGCCCAGCAACATGGCGTGGTTGACCCAACGCAGATTTGGAACCTGGTGTTCCACCCACATATGGTTTCTTGGCTGACATGTGGTTTGCATACTGGTGTGTCAGGTTGCCTTTGCCCTGGCCTCTGCTCACTTGTTGGCAGATGCTATAGACACATGTTTTTCTCTGAAAGACATTCAGAAAAAACTCCACACAGCGCTGAACACCCTTGCCTGACACACAGTGGGGGTGCTTGGAACAGTTAACCAGTTCTCACTCTGGCTAACTATACGACCCCTTGGTGCTGTGTTGGTGCTACATATACATCTTCCTCTGTGTCGCTGTCATGGGTATGTGTGCCCACAATCAACGTCAGATCAGTGGACTCATCATCGACCACCTCATCTTTATCTCATCCTCCTTCCCAGTTGACATTGTAGCCTGACCTGATGGAAACTGTGTTTTATCATCATCAGCCTCCACCTCTGGAGACAGTAAATGATGTTCCTCCAAGTACTTTTTTTTTGGCCGTAGGTCCTCAAATACTTGAGCATCAAAACACACCACCACCACATGTATCTCTTCGATGCTGCACGGTGATAAGCCAAAGCCAGCCAAAGGATACATATCAAACAGATCCTTGGCGTGGCCAAGCTTGGGATCATATGTCTCTTGTGACTGATAATGGCGGGAGGAAGGAAAACCAGCTTCAGGATTAAATGGGCCAGCTTTCTGTGTATCAACATTAGACTGTGTGGTCATGAAAGATTTGTTGCTGCTTGACACATGTGTAGAGGACGTGTCTGCTATCCAAGACAGAATCTGCTCTTGCTCTTCTGGTTTCCACACAAGTTTATGTTCCAGACAGGGAAATTTTTCCAGGAACATAATGTATGCATGAAACTTCATCTGACCTGACACTGACTGAGTGCCTTCTCGCCCACCACTGACAACACCACATCCACATCCTTGTCCCTTAACAACAGGCTTTTTTGGCATTTTGGGTTTTGTTGTCAGTTTTTCAGGTGTGGATTGCACAAGCCAACCTAGCTGTCACAGCCAAAATAGTGGGGAAAATGGCCTGATGTGTGCTTTTTAGCAGGTGGTAGGAAATATTTGGACTATTTGGACTACTGCTTTGCGTTGGGCAACAACCGCCTTTTTAAGTGAGCTAATGTGGACAGCAGAAGCACCAGTGGGTAAAATAGCCTGGTGCAATCATTGTAGCAGGCGGTAGAAAATGCTTGGACTACTGCTGCTTGGCGTTGGGCAATAACCGCCTTTTTAAAGTGAACCTGCCACCCCTTCTGGGCATTATAAACACTGCCCAGCACCTTAAACATAGTGTAATTGGGGTTCTGGTGAACTCCCTTGAGTTTGGGCATCCCCACCGCCTGTAAAACTAGCCCCTGTGCCTGTAATATGCCACCCCTCCTGTTTTCAGTGATGGTATTCGTGCCTGCGCAGTGGCGCAGGTCACTGTGGTCTGTTGCCGCTGCAATGCCCTAAGTCTCATGAGATTTGTGAAGTCTTGCGAGACTTTGTGTGGCTGCAATAGACCACAGTGACCCGCACCACTGTGCAGGCGCGAATGCCGTCACTGAACACATTACAGACAATATTACAGACATAAGGGCTGGTTTTACAGGCAGCGGGGCGGTCTGAGCTCAAGTTAGTCTTTAAAATTAAGTCCCATGCCTCAAGTTTATACTTACTGTCTAGCATCTTCATTTGTTTTCAGTGTCGCTCCCACCCATCTTTGCCATCTCCAGTGTTTCATGGAGCGAGCCGGAGGTTACAAATCAATACAAATACATGAGATATGAGAGGCCTGTTCTGATCTCGTTCCGGCGCTCAGAGATGCACTGAGCACTTAACTTGACATAATTGATTTCCAACCAGGCAGGTGTTACAATCACAAAATGATGCCACAGGATCGTAGCAGTGCCAATAAAAGATGAAGCTCTGAGGGGTAAGTACAAGACTGGTGGTGGGGGACTTAGTTTTAAAGCACCACTCCAGAGATGAAAAAAAATGCTAGAGTGGTGCTTTAGCATAAAAGAAAAAGTAGACCATTTTGTTTTTATCCTAGTAAAACACTATAAGCCAATTTTAAAACAATACATGTTATTTTTGTTAATTTAGGCACAGTACAGTACAACAGAGCTCATCTTCAGAATTTACTTTTAAATAATGAAATGATTTATTAGAGATGAGCAATGTTCGATCAAACATGTTCGCCAATTTCAAGTTCAACCTGTTTTGGGCTGTTTGAGTCATTCGACGAATATGAATAATTTGTTAAAAATTTGGTGATTCGAAGTTATGTTCGATAACGGTTTGTTGACCAAAAGCATTACTGATTTTTCACAGTAATGCTTTTTTTCAACGTTATTATGAGTTTCAGTGTCTAGGAAAAGTGGGCGGGAGGGGGAGGCTGGGGAGAGGTCTGTGGTCAAATAATGCAGATCTCCATTTTTTTTTTCTTCTTGCTCTTAGGGCCACTTTACACACACAGATATCTGTGTCCAACTTCTGAACAGATCTCTGGTTGCAGTGAAATCATGGACACATTGTTACATTGTACACAGCCATAAAATGGAGCAATGTGTCCATGATTTCACTGCAACCAGAGATCTGTTCAGAAGTTGGACACAGATATCTATGTGTGTAAAATGGCCTTTACTGTGGGTAGTCCGGTCTGTCAGCCTATCAGCACGCATAGAGCAAAGTGTACTTTTAGCACACAAGGGCTTGTATCATTGGCTGGGTATGCACATGTCCTTGCCATATAAGAACCGACCATTTTCCCTCCTTGCCATTTTATCAGTGTTGGAGCTCAGTGTCAGACGCCGCCGCCACTGCTGCTGTGTGCACTACAAAGATAGGTAAATAGCAATGCCATTTCAAGTTAGAGAGATAGTAGGTTTAGTGACTACTTCCAAGAACAGCCCTTTTTAGGGCTTAAAAGCACTGTGTGCCAGGCAGGTCTGTTCCAGTGCTGTACAACCATTTTTTACAGCATCTGGCCAAATTTAGCCAAGCAAATCCTTTTTGGCTAGTAGCAGTGTGTGCCAGGCACTGGTGTAGCACTGTTGTGAAGAAAGCTACACCTCCTGTGTTTACTAGCCTTTTTTTACTACATCTAGCCAAGCAAATCCTTTTTCGATAGTACCAGTGTGTGCCAGGCACTGGTATAGCATTGTTGTGAAGAAATCTACACCTCCTGTGTTTACTAGCCTTTTTTTACTGCATCTAGCCAAGCAAATCCGTTTTGGCTAGTAGTGGTGTGTGCCAGACACTGGTGTAGCATTGTTGTGAAAAAAGCTGCACCTCCTTTGTTTACTAGCCTTTTTTTACTGCATCTGGCCAAGCAAATACTTTTTGTCAAATAGCAGTGTGTGCCAGGCAGTGGTGTAGCACTGTTGTGAAGAAAGCTACACCTCCTGTGTTTACTAGCCTTTTTTACTGAATCTAGCTAAGCAAATCCTTTTTCGCTAGGAGCATTGTGTTGCAGGCAGTGGTGTAGCACTGTTGTGAAGAAAGCTACACCTCTGTGTTTACTAGCCTTTTTTTTACTTCATCTAGCCAAGCAAATCCTTGTTAGGCTAGTAGCAGTGTTTGGATAGGTAGCTGTGGTCCAGTGTTCTGATTAAATCTACCGCCACACAGCACAGAAAACACTTTGGTATTGCATCTGTGCAAGCCTACTTACCAAAACCTATTTAAGGTAGTACCACTGTTTGACTAGGTAGCTGTGGCCCAGTGTTCTGTTGAAATCTACCACCACACAGCGCAGAAAACACTTTTGTATTGCATCTGCCCAAACCTACTTACCAAAACATATTTAAAGTAGTACCACTGTTTGACTAGGTAGCTGTGGCCCAGTGTTCTGTTCAAATCTACCACCACACAGTGCAATAAACACTCTTGTATTGCATCTGCCCAAACCTACTTAACAAAACCTATTTGGGGTAGTACCACTGTTTGTCCACTCAGCTCTGCTAGTTTTACAGCCATAGTTTTTTGTGCCAACAACAACAGAGTTGTCAATTAGTTACCCTCAAATATGAGTGGTAAAAGGTCTTCTGATTGTGAAAAGGGGCATAGGCGTGTGACCGTGGGGTAGCTGCTAAAGTAACAGAGACATCGCTAAACAAATACCAGAACAGGCCTTGACTCCATCAAGTGGGCTTTCCACCTCAACTTCCACATCACAAACATTCCAGTCCTCAGAGGTGTCACCCAATTGCACTTGCTTCCTCACAGCTCACAAGTCTCCAGCCACCCTACTGAGTGTGGGTTAACACAGCAGAGCTGTTCACTCATACTATAGTCTGGGAATCATAGGTCTGCTCCAAAGCTTCATTGAGTGTAGACAAGGAAATGATCTGCACTGATGCCCAAAATCTTTGTGAGTCATATCCAGGCCCAGATGAAGAAGTGTCTGAGCATAATGTAGACCCTCATTACCAAACTGTAACCCCTGTTGGTGGAGATAATGAGGCAACTGATGATGAGACTCAGATACATGATTGTAACAACAACTCAACAACTTGACTTTACGCTCAGGGCAGGAAGAGATTGGCTCTGAGTATGACAAGTGTGAGAAACACACAGGGTGAAGATGAGGTTGGAGATCCCACTTATTGTCAACCCACAGACAGGCAGTTGATGAGCTCAGCAGAGGAGGTGGTGGAGGATGCTAGTGACGAGTTAGGTTGCGGCTTCCTGGACAGAGACGGAGTCCAGGAAGCATGTCAACAACTGCGTCCTCAGCTTCAACTCTACCTCTGTGCAGAAGCCATGGTGGCTCTGCAGGTCGCATGGGCGCTTAGCCTTGCCTAGCCTGGGCCTTTTTTCAGATCGCAAAGGATGACCCAATACATGTTATCTGCAAAATTTGTAAACAAAATGTGAGTAGAGGCCAAAAAATTAATAGTTTGAGTTCTTCATGCATGAACCGTCACATGGACATGAAGCATAAGTCACAGTGGGAGGCTCACAATACGGCCTAGAGGGCCTGGCCAACCACCGTCTGCCCCATCAAGTGCATCTGCAGCTTCTTCATCCTCTGTGACTGTGGGTACAGCTGTCACACAGGTTTTCAGTAGCAGAACTTCCACCTCTTTACCAGCAACAGCCAGTGTGATTGACAGGTCATCAGCTGTTTTGAAAGTGGAAACACTTGCTGTTGTTGAGCGCTGTCAGACATCAAGAGTACCACCTTTTTATGACTGTTGCATAATATGTCCACCTGCACCTCCCTCACAGTCCAGCAGTTTGTCTGGGACACCCTACTCAACCCTGTCTCAGCACAGTAGCCAGCCCTCGGTCCCTCAGATGTGGACAAGTAAAAAACCATTTCCTCCTACCCATGCCAAAGCTAAGGGGTTGAATTTCACCATCTGCAAGCTGTTGGCTACGGAAATGCTGCCTTTCCGGCTGGTGTATACTGAAGATTTTAGAGACCTTATGGCCGTTGCAGTGCCCCAGTATCAGATGCCCAGTTGCCACTTCTTCTCGAAGGAAGCTGTGCCTGCACTACACCATCATGTTGCACACAACATCACCACTTCCTTGAGAAACTCTGTGTGTGACAGGGTGCATTTTACCACAGACACCTGGACGAGTAAGCATGGAAAGGGGCATTACATGTCGCTGACTGGGCTCTGGGTGACTATGGTGACAGCAGGAGAAGGGGCTGCTGTACAAGTCTTGCCATCACCACGGGTTGTGCGTCAATCCTCTGTATGTAGAAGTTCCTCCCTGCGCCCAAAGCCTGTCTGGTAATGTGACCCGCGTTCAAACTACGCAGAAGGAATCCAGCACACCTCCTTACTATGCTGGCAGCAGGGCTCAACGCCATCAGGCGGTGTTTACATTAAAATGTCTGGTAATGTGAGTCACACAGCTGTGGAGTTGTGGTCATCTCTGGAGATTGAGTTTAATCAATGGTTGTCTCCACTGAACCTGCAGCCAGGGAAAGCCATGTGCGACAATTGTAGCGCCCGCTAATCAGCGCGCTACAAAAGGGTACTGCACCCCTAACAGAAGGTGCAGTATGCTTTGTCTTGGTAGGGGGTAATAGAAGCCTGAAGCTGCATCACCACACACCACACCTAGTGATAGGGGACCAATCAGACACCTGTTACAAGGGTAACCGGTCCTGGGTTGAGGAGAGCTAGGTTATATAGTGAGTGGGGAAGGTAGGAACAGTGAGAAGAAGTAGAAGTGTAGTGCAGAAGTGAAGAGAAACAGAACAGTAGAGTAACAGAAGAACAGGAGAAGTGGAGGAGTAACGGAGAGGGCACTTCAACCTGGTGACCCAGAAGAGATAGGGGCAGATAGAGGGTAACTGAATCACCCTGGCCCAGTCCGAAGCAAGGGTAACGGCTACAACGTCCATCCCTGAACCGCAAATTACCGGCGTGGTTGAGGTCTTCTTAGAAGCACGATCCAACCGCCCTAAACGAAGCACGGTCTCCACCAGAAGCACTAAAGAGGGTTGGGTTCCCTTTGGAGGGATAAAGGGTTCCCATATCACCCGATGGGCCTGGTTCAAGAAGTGGATTTGTGCAGGGCACCACAGAGAAAGGTCAGATAGATAGAGAAGAGAACATCAACGGAGCTTCAGAGGGACATTACTCACTGCCAGGACCACCCGGTCCACTATCCTGACTGACTGAAATAACTGTTTACCCTGTAAGACTGAGGATTACTGGAGTAAAGTACCTGTTCAGAGTGAGCAACGTGTCTGTGTTCCTTACGGATGAACTGTGATTTACCTGCCTTGCACCACACCGCAGAAGCTGCGCAGCCCCATTCCATCAGCGCTGCTCTATTCCACCATTATTCAACCTACAGCCCTAGAGAACCCGCTCGTCCTGTAGAGAGCTACAACATCTTGCTGCTGCCCATCACCCTGTAGGTCCCAGCAGCACCGGTGGCATCACTGGACCTACAGGTGGGGTCACGATTGACTTAATTTTATTATTTTTCCCCTTTTTCTTGTCTGCCTAAGGATACGGACTCGGGCACTCACTACCCGTGACATCCCTGTACCAGTACGCCCGAGAATCGAGTACCCCAAGCCCTTGGCCCCAGACACAATGCTGCAAACCTGGGTGTGGCTCTTCGCTGACTCACACCTTGAACCTGGTTGCCCAGCAATTTCTAGCCCACTATCTTGGCCTAGATGCGCTTCTGCAGAGGGCACAGTCGCTGTGTGCTCACTTCCACCATTCACATCCCGCAGCTCAATTACTTGCATCACTACAGAAGTCTTTCGGCCTGCCGATTCACCGCCTGAAATGCAATGTGCTGAACCGATGGAATTCCACTCTGCACATGTTGCAGTGACTGTTGCAGCAGCGACAAGCCTTGGTGCAGTATTTTATGATGTGTAGCCTGGGCCAATGCGATCCAGGGGGGTTGGGGTAAATCACACTGCTGGAGTGGTCTCAGATCAAGGACCTTTATATCATGCCATTATCAGCATGACTTTTCCGGTCATCTACATGCTGGAGCACACTTTAACCAGTATTCGAGTCAGGCGGTGGGCCAAGAGGAAGGGGAAGAAGTAGAGGGGGAGGCATATACAGAAGGGATAACAAGATCTCAAAGGTCCAAATGGTCGACAGCACCAAAGCGGCTGGCATGGGAGGGTGGGGGAGAGGGAACAATGAGGGAGCATGGTAGCAGCCAAACTGTTGATGAAGGTGCAGGCGCTCAGGAAGAAATGGAGGACGAAACTTTTACACAATCTTGGTACTGCTTTTCCCCAAACCACAAGTGGTGCCCATAGTGAATATCGCAGTTCTATCTTTCCAACCCGGAGAACGTCGAGTCATCATCACTCAAACCTTGACAATAACAGTGTATGTGGTAACAGCAATTTTGTAGCATTGTTTCACCTTCTTTTTAGATCACCCTTTGCAAAGCCAGAAGAGACAACAAGTCTGACACATACAGTAGTGAATGCCTAGGGAGGATGGTACAGAAGTATCTACAGCTGAATATGTGTGACAGGGCATAACATTGATGGAATGCTTGCATGAGCTTTCAGTTTATCTGGCCCAGTGGGCCTAAACAGGTCACTGACCTACCTCTCTATTATTTCCTGTAATACTCCACGAAACATATACTGTACTTGTCCCACCTGTGTGTGGCAGGGCATAACATTGATGGAAGCGCTTGCATGAGCTTTGAGTTTATCCGGCCCACTAGGCCTAAACAGGTCACTGACCTAGCTCTCTATTATTTCCTGTAATACTCCACGAAACGTATAATTGTCCCACCAGTGTGGGCAGGGCATATCATTAATGGGAGCGCTTGCATGAGCTTTCAGTTTATCCGGCCCAGTAGGCCTAAATAGGTCACTGACCTACCTTTCTATTATTTCCGGTAAACTTCACAAAACATATGCTTGTGTGTGTGGCAGGGCATACACGTACACACGTGTGTGTGGCAGGGCATAACATTGATGTGAGCGCTTGCATGAGTTTTGAGTTTATCTGGCCTACTAGGACTAAACAGGTCACTGACCTACCTGACTAGTTTTTTCGTTAATACTCCACAAAATTTATAGTTGTCCCACATGTGTGTGAGAGGGCATAACATTGATGGGAGTGTTTGCATGAGCTTTGAGTTTATCTGACCCACTAGGCTTAAACAGGCCACTGACCTACCTCTCTATTATTTCCTGTAATACTCCACAAAACGTATACTTGTCCCACCTGTGTGTGACAGGGTATAACATTGATCGGAGCGCTTGAATGAGCTTTGAGTTTATCCGGCCCACTAGGCCTAAACAGATCACTGACCTACCTGACTAGTTTTTTCAGTAATAATCCACAAAAACATATACTTGTCCCACCTGTGTGTGGCAGGGCATAACATTGATGGGAGCACTTGCATGAGCGTTGAGTTTATCCGGCCTACTAGGCCTAAACAGGTCACTGTAGTTCAAAATTGCAGAGGGTGGACGGTGTATACGGACCTACGCTGCATAGACCAGAAAGATCAGATGGTGTTAATCATTGCAGTGCTTATTTCCGACGCACTTCTGAAATACTATTACTATTACCAGAGGAAGGAGTTGGGACTAACTCCGAAACGAGTCGGAAATAAACACTATAATGATGAACACCGTCTGATCTTTCTGTCTATGCAGCGCAGGTATATATACCTGCACCGTCACCCTCTGCAATTTTGAACTACGTTAACCGTTGTGGTGTGGATGCTTGCAGCAGCTATCACCTTTTGCCCTGACGCTGGTTGTGTGCTACACAACCCCTCTACGTGAGTGACAAGTTAAATTTAGTACACCTTTTCACCAATCATAAGACCCTATTGCGCTTCTCTTTCCCTTTTCTAGTAAACAGGTCACTGACCTACCTGACTAGATTTTTTTTCTGTAATACTCCACAAAACGTATAGTTGCTGAGCAATGTTTAACCTTGAAATGCTAGGCCAGGTCCTGTTCCTTACCCTGTGCTATGCACACAGTCTGGGCCATTCAGCAATTTTTGGCCTGGGACATATGATGCAATTTTGCTGTGGTCTGACCCTTTGGGAAGAGTGAGGACTCTTGTTGGGGTCCCCTTGCTATGTGGTACATGATTTGAGCAGGGCTGTTACATGCCTATACCTGTGTCTCATCTTCCTATTACTCCTCCACCTCTTTTTACTTAATGTAGAAAACTACTACTACTTTTCCCCTGTAACTCATCCATTTGTCAATTCAAAGTCAGTTTCACTCACCTCTGACATTTTAGGTGAATATTAACCACCTTCTATTTTGAAGTGCTTTGGAAGAGTGTGCAGGCTGGCACAGACCATGTCTTGTGCACCCATGCTACACCATCAAACTATTTGTACTGTGGGTAGATTGTTGTCACTTTTCCTGGTGTTTGTTGTCTATTCTGAGTAGTTTGGCAGCTTTTGGACACCTTTGAAGGTGTTTTCTATGTGTTTGCTGTAGCATGCCATTGATTCCAATGCGTTTCGAGGTAGTTCGACGAACATTTGAAGAACAATTTGTCGAATACACCCCAATGCGGAGAATCCAGGGGCGTAACTACTGGCATAGCAGACGTAGCGGTCGCTTTGGGGCTCGGCGCTTGTGGGGGGCCCGGACCCAGCGCCGCTACGCTGCTATCCGGTCAGCTGCGATCATATACAGGGCCCCAGTGGGTATATACAGGCCCCCCACTCCTCCCTTTCTACTGCACACGTCACCTGTAAAGGAATACGTCATACTTATTTATCCCTGCCGGCTGCCGCTGTCGCCGCTCTGCACCGCGCTCCGGCTTCATCCGGCTTCTTCCTGGTTTGTGACCGGCAGGCAATGAGGTCATAAGGGATAAGTAAGTATGACGTATTCCTTTACAGGTGACGTGTGCAGCAGAAAGGGAGGAGTGGGGGGCCTGTATATGTGGCGCCCCGCAACGAGTGCGTCACAGGAGGGTATTGCAGCCACAAATGCAGCCGCAATATCCTCTGACTCAGCAATGAAATGGTTAACTTGGAGATCCAACCCAACATGCAACACCTAGAACAGGGGACCAATCATAGGTCCTGGTGGGTGGAGTGTTAGGGTAGTGCAGTAGAGCACACAATAATCTAGACAGTAGAGTCTGGAATCTAGAGCAGAGCCTAGAACACAGAACTTGGAGAGGAGCGGGGGCTCCGCACCCCGTGCGGGCCCCTGGGCCGTCACCGGTCGGGTGTCAGCACCTGAGGCCTTAACCACCGGGATTGGGCATATTTACACGGGTTCCCAAAAGACTCCCGTGCCCACAACTCACAGCCGGTTCACTGGTACCGAAGCTGGCAGCAGTTCACCTCTGCCACGCGAACCAGAAGAGTGGAGGATCAGCTTTACAGGAGCACCCCACCACCAGCCAGTTTCCAGTCGTCTAACCAGCGGTGTACCTACTGAGGGATCCAAGGCTCCCCAAAGCATCCAGGACGTACATCATGGATAGGGCATTGAAGCAGCCTCCCGTACCCGACCTGGTATTCCTGAATGACGCTGGCAAAAGGAACTAAGTAGGTAGAATGGAGGAACACTGCGGATCTCTGAGGAACACTATCACTGCTGAGTCCACCCGGTCTACTACTCAACCACTGTATACCATGTATTGCCTGCTGGTTACAGTAAAGACCCGTTATAGAGACTTTCTGTGTCTGTGCTTCCTTATGAACTATCCGTCCGCACACTAAGGTAACCGCAGCTGCCGCACAACATCTTGAGCAGCTCCAGCCCCTGGGGATCACCGCTCAGCCTGTGGGGAGCGTAACATCTTGCTGCTGTCCATCCCCCGGGGGTTCCGCAGCGTCGGTAGCCCTTACCGAATCTACTCATAGGTGGCGTCACGAATAAAACAAATTAAACCCCTTTTAATCTGTTCCACAAGGACGTCTTCAAACACTTTTGATCTGCACTGCACCGGGCCCCACTACCGGCAGGTTCAGTCTTTTAACACTGCTTGTGTAATGCAGGAAGGTAATCCCTGTGCAAAAAGGAGTAGGCTGGACTGACAGGGGAGCCAAGCCAAAACCACAGAGGATTGTGTTCCCACAGCCTAATGGAAATCTTCACACTAGCAATTGCAATGGGGGCTTTAGTATTTGTGCCACTGGGTGGTGTATTACTCACTGGGGCCAGCATACGACCCCTTGGTGCCTGTTGTTATATACACTCTGGTGTCGCTGTATATTTGCCCACATCACGTAATCAGTGGACTATATGACTACCCATCTTGTCACTATCTCCTCCCATGTGGGACTTGTATACCATGGCTGTGTTGTATATCATACCTCTTGGGCAGTAAAGAGCTCCAGTATTTTCTTTGGCCTAGTCCTAATACTTGAGCATCAAACCACACGACCACTGTATCCTATGTGCTGCACGTATAACCAATCCAGGCCAATGATACATATCACAGGAGTCTTGCTGTCCAACTACTGGGATCATGCTGTATATAACGGGGAGGACAGCTTATTAAATGGGGCTTTCTGTGTATCAACTAGCTGTGGGTCTGAGTTTTGCTGCTTGCACATGGGAGGACGTGTTTATCAACCACAGAACTGCTCTGCTGTCTACTCACACACTGGGATGCAGACATGGAAATCCTGCTATGGAGCTGTATACTGACCTGACACTGCGTGCTCCACACCTCTGGCAACACAATCAATCCTTGTCTTACACAGGTTTTTGGGCATAATTTGGGGGTCAGTTTCAGGTGTGATACAGCAACTAGTGTCACAGCAAATATGGGAAAATGGCTCATCATTTTTGCAGTTGGTTAGCAAATTTGGATATTTGGACACTGACTTGCATTAGGCAACAACACGGCTTTTTAAGTGTTAATTTGAAGCGGATGAACAATAAAATACTGTGAAACATTGTAGAGCTAGATGTTGGACACATGTCTTCTTCAAAACCCCCTTTTAAGTGATGCCACCGCATTGGGCATAATAAACATAGCCCAAACCAAAATAGTTTAATTGTTTGTTGAACTCCTTGAGTTGGGCATCACTGCCTTAAATCTAGCACCCTGTGCCGACATATCCACCGCTGTTTTCTCGTATTCGTATGCATTGCCAGGTCCTGTGTACTTGCCGCCAAGCCATAAGTCTCTGGATTTGTGGTCTTCGAACTTATGTGTGGATTGCATGACACAGTGACACTCCATGTGACTCGAATTGCCGTCATGAAAGGGATCTGGTATTGACACGTTGGCCTTGAGTCAATGTTCCCCTTTTTGTCCCTCCTCAATGAACTACTGTGTAGCATTTCATGTTTTCGTGTCGTCATTTCCATCCATGTTTCATGAAGCGCCAGTCAAATCAACCTTTGAAGCCGTTTGTGTGCTAGAATGCATCGGCCTAATGACATAATTATTCCCGGCAGGTTTACAATCAAAATATGCCCGGATCGTAGCATGCTAAAGTATGGTCTGAGGTAAACAAATGGTGGGACCTAGTTTTGCCATCAATGAAAAAAGCAATGGTCTTTAGCAAAAAGGTCCATTTGTTCCTTTCCAGCACTATGTTTTAAACATACATGTTGATTGTGTTGTAATTTGGCACGTCTCCCTCTCTTCAAACTTTATTTTAATGTGATCATTAGGATACAATGTTGATCAACTTGTTCCCATTTCAGTTCAAGTTTGCTTTTATCATTCACGAAATGAATAATTTGTTATTTGAGGTTTAGTTTGTTCGATAACTTGTTGACCATAGCATTCTGATTTTTAAGTAATGTTTTGTTAATATTATGCATCTAGGAGTGGAGAGCTATTGTGGTCAAGTATGGATCTCTTTCTTTTACTGTTGACTTAAGGACAATTACACACACATGATGATTGTTCAGACTTCTGAGTTTGGTTGATGAAATCAGGCGTTTTATTTCACACACAAAATGGAGCATGTTCCATGTTTCATCACCAAAAGCTGTTGAAGCCGAGCGCGTCAGAGGACGACCCAGCCGCATTATAGACGTTTCCTTTACAGTCTCACAGAAGGTAGATGTGCCTTTTTTACCATGGGCTGTACCCACCCACTTTTAATACCCTGGCCTACTATAGCCATGGGGCTGTATATCCCTGATGGATGTTTCCCCTCTTTTTTACCCATGGGGTGTTCATGGGCTTACCCAATGGGGCCTGTTTTACCCACTGGGTGTATGTACACTGGGCCTGCTATTCCCAATGGCTATAACCCACTCCCTGTATTCACCCACTGACCTTTACACTAGGTTTTCATTGACTTACAGGTTGTAAACGTGGATGAACCATCGGGAGTGTGAATACCACTTAGAGCCTGTATAACTTTTGGTGCCTGAAAATGGGAGGCTGCTATACAGAGCTTATATCCACTAGCCTCTCTATCCATTTTGGGTGTGTAAACTCTCTTATTCACTGGGGAGGCTGCTGTATCTACCCATGTACTCGTATACTAATGGGATGTCTGAAAACATGCGGGGTGTATCTTGTGTCACCTCGCTTAATACAATAATAGTTTCCAGGTTTGGCAAAAGTAGTTTGGCCTTTACACGGTATATACGGTAAACTGGGTGGCGTCAGACTGTTAACACCGATTCGGTAAGGGGTGTGTCTTGAAGGGGGCGTGTCATTGGGGGCGTGTCTTGGAGGGGGCCCCGTTCAAAAGTTTGCTATGGGGCCCTGCCAGTTCTAGTTACGCCCCTGGGAGAATCGAACCAAATTCGAACACTTAGGTGTTGGCTCATCACTATATTCTATACTTTGTACATTACCGTACCTTTACAAAATTTCCAGTTTCAGGATACCCCTACGTTGTTTAGCAAGGTGAACATTAGATGAAGCTTGCTGAGCAGTATAGGGTTTTCTCCTCATTAGATCCATCTTCTAATAGATTTACAGACAGGTTCTGAATAATTTATGTATTTATTTAGGAATGATAAATTATAGAATATTTCCAATTAATGAAATACTTCATTTCACTGTTTTGCAGTGCCCCCTCCCTCCCTTACACTATCCATGATGGTATTTCATACACCCCATGCAAGAATTAAATATTTAGAGACAATATCAAATCCTTTTAAGTTGCATTTACACTGAAAGAAGATTGTGAATGATTCTTAATAACGTTTTAATGATTATCTTTCAGTTTAAACAGGCTGCCGATCACCCGATGAGTGAGCAAAATTTTATTCAGGGGTGAAATAATTTTTTGCAAAGGGAAAAAAAAATCATTCTTGGTGGTGCATCGTCATGTGCAAACAGAACTCAGTATGTAGAACTAAGGCATTGAGCAAGCTATTATACTTCTCTGAGTGAGCATTGTTTACTTTGGTCTGCCCATATAAACAGGCCATTATATGACTGCCAGTCAGACATGTAAGGATCGTTTCACATTGCGTATTTTTTCCTGTCCATGGGATCCTACTTTTTGTAGGATCCCACGGACAGGAACGGACACCACAAGGGGTGACATATTTCTGTGTCTGGGTCCGTGATTATCACAGATCCGGACACAGAATGAGCTGTGCGGGGTAATTTCACTCCCGCAATGTATATATACATTGCGGAAGTGAAATTTAAGTAAAAGCAGGGGTTAAAAATAAAAAAAATCCATCCTCACCTGTCCTGCGATCCCCGATGTGCGGCATCTAACTCCAGATACTGAAAGGACCTGGCTGGGCGGGGCTACAGACTCAGCATCATCGGTCACATGACCGGTTACCACGGTAACCGGTCATGTGACTATGACGTCATGCCAGGTCCTGTACATCAGGAGATGCCGTCGGCGGTGGATCGCAGGACAGTGAGAATCAATTTTTTTTATTTTTAACCCCTGCTTTCACTTATATTTCACTTCCGCAATGTAATATATATATTACAGAAGTGAAATTAGATAGTTAGGAGCGATTTTAATGTACTGAGCATGCTCAGTACGCTAAAATCAGGTCCGAGAAACCATCCGATGCTTTCTCGGACCTGTGCTCCATAGGCCCCCATGTTATAGGCCAGGAATCATGTCAGATCGATTCGGTCCGATTTGATTCGCTGTGCCCAAAATCTGAGCAGTCTCCGATTTTGGGTACAGCAACCAAATCAGACCAAATCAGATCCTACAAAAATCGGATAGCAATAAGGCCAAATCCGATGTCATCCGTGGCCCATAGGATGACATGGGGGCCAAATCGGATCCGTTCCTGTCCGTGTGGTCCTACAAAATGTAGGATTCACGGACAGGAGAAAATATGCAGTGTGAAACCAGCCTAAAGGTCCCCTTAAGACCCACATACAGATTAGATGCTTTGCCTATCTCAGAGGAATCTCCCATACACAGAAGCAGTTGGTAGGCCAAACGCTCATTTGATCTCCATCAGACAACAAATGGCTGACACATCTCTGGGAGAACAATGCAATCCAAATTGGTCAACATATCCACGATCAGTTAGCCGATGCCCCCACAGATTAGATTGTTGGCCGAATTCCTCAATATCGGCATCTTTGGTCAACATAATTCTCATGTATATCAATCATAGCTGTCTTAGAGCAAGAAGTAAATTTTAGTTTGTGGCACACAAACACACCACAATACACCAAATTTATAAAAAAAAATAATGAACCTCATAACAAATTTGTCATATTTTTCTTCAGCAGGCTTCTCTTTAAGATGAACATATAGCACCACAGATGTAGCAAATAGCATCCATATGAATTTTACCTCCAAACTCACCTTTCCAAACTTCCAAATAAATAATGGAGCCAATTATAAAAGAGATTCATTGACACTTAAAGGTGAACTTACTGCATCTGGTTATGAAACTGCTTAAATTGCCTCTAGACTTAAAGAGGACTAGTCACCCCCCTGGTGCTATGCTAACTGAATGCAGCACTGAATGCAGCATGTCTGCTGTATTCAGGGAAGGGGTCCCCAATGTCTCTAGCCACCTGTAAGCTGTTAAAAAGACTAGAAAGTGTACAGATAAAGAGTCTAGAGGGACATACTTAGTAATGAGTCATCGCTGTTGTTGGTGTCCTCCCCGCCTCCAGCCCTCTCTGTGCCACCTCCAGCCCTCAGCGATGACACATACAGAAGGCTGAACAAGAGAGGGCTGGAGGTGGCACAGAGAGGGCTGGAGGTGTGGAGGACTCCAGCAACAGCGATGACACATACAGAAGGCTGAACAAGAGAGGGCTGGAGGTGGCACAGAGAGGGCTGGAGGTGTGGAGGACTCCAGCAACAGCGATGACACATACAGAAGGCTGAACAAGAGAGGGCTGGAGGTGGCACAGAGAGGGCTGGAGGTGTGGAGGACTCCAGCAACAGCGATGACACATACAGGAGGCTGAACAAGAGAGGGCTGGAGGTGGCACAGAGAGGGCTGGAGGTGTGGAGGACTCCAGCAACAGCGATGACACATACAGGAGGCTGAACAATAGAGGGCTGGAGGCGGGGAAAACACCAGCAACAGCGATGACTCATTACTGAGTAGTTCCCTCTGTACTCTTTATCTATACACTTTATAAGGTCTTTTTAACAGCGTACAGGGGGGCTAGAGACATAGTGGACCCATTCCCTGAATTCAGCAGACACGCTGCATTCAGTGCTGCATTCAGTTAGCATAGCACCAAGGGGTGACAGGTCCTCTTTAATGAACTTGACTCTGAGCAATGTGACTTGATATCTAGTCATTTCTAAGTTCCCCATGATATATTCTAATACACCAAAGTGAAGATAAAATTGCAGCTTGTAACATGAAAAGCTAATTATAATTCTGTATTCAAGAGTCTCCCTCTTTCAGTATTAATCTAAGAATAATGAAAACATAATTTCTAAATTATAGCTTTATGGCAAGTTTGAATCACAGATACACAATGTTTGCATGCAAAATTTTCAAAAGCCTCAGGATTAAAATGATTAAGTTCTTGTCGTTTATGTCATCACACTGACAAATAATAATTGCTCATTTATAATTATAGTTCTTGAAATCTGCCAGAAATAAAATCATACTGTGCTGACATAGTTTCCAACCACAGTCACCTAGTATAGCTTTCTTTAAAAACCACAGTATATCTTTCCTACATAATCTTTACTGACTGCCTAGCTATAACAGTATCAGATCATCTGGCACTGAGTGGGCGAATGTAAAGCTGAAATAGGTGGCCACATGTTTCCAAAAATACTTTACAGATCTGGTCACGACTCACGACATACTGACTCAAAATAGAAAATGATGTACTGGCGGAAAAAGGGAAATGGTAAAATTCAGTACTTTTGTATAAAAGGCAGTCAAACATAAAATGCCTGATGGATAATAGATAAATTGATTAGATAGATAGATGGATAGATAGATAGATAGATAGATAGATAGATAGATAGATAGATGGATAGATAGATAGATAGATAGATAGATAGATAGATAGATAGATAGATAGATAGATAGATAGATAGATAGATAGATAGATGAAAAAAATGGACAGCAACACTTCCTTCAAAAGTGTAAAATGGTGGATTTATTGCCCAGGACCGCAACGTTTCAGCTCACTTGAACCCTTTGTCAAGCAGTACAGTCTGAGTCAAAAGGGCATAGCTATATAGGGCCCCATATGGGGTAATCAATTACATCAATCAAACATAATCAATAAAAAATTTCCAGTGTAAACAGTGTACAATGGGGTCATACACATATACCAAAAGTGCATTAATACAAGTAAGATACTAAGGTCATCTATATCTAAAAATTAATCACCAATTTCTTAAAATATGACCAAAGTAATTATAATTAATCATAGTTTAAATAAATAAGCACTATTAATCTATGCACTTTTGACTCAGACTGTACTGCTTGACAAAGCCTTCAAGTGAACCGAAACGTTGCGGTCCTGGGTAATAAATCCACAATTTGACACTTTTTGTTCTGAGATCTGTGGATTCCTGTTAGGAGGGCTTGCACCTGAAATATTGTGTTAGATATACTGTTCTAATTTTTGTAGATGGATAGATAGATAGATAGATAGATAGATAGATAGATAGATAGATAGATAGAGTCGCCCTGACCTTGCAGTGTGCCAGAAGCAAGGACTCAAAGCTTAACCGCCATTTACATTTTTATTTAATATTAATGTAGAGCAAGTGATTATAATCAACTATCAAATATACTTTATTAAAGGGAAACTGTCACCAGGTTTTTGCCATTCCATCTGACAGTTGCGTAATGTAGAGATAGAGACACTCATTCCAGCGATATGTCACTCACTGAGCTGCTTGCTGTCATTTTGATAAAAATTACTGTTTTCTCTGCTTAAGATTTAGCAATAAATGAATATGCTGGACTACTTGAGTAGTCCTATAATGATAATCTCCAGCTGATGAAACATTGATTTTATCAAAACTACACTGGGCAGCCTAGTAAGTGATACATTGCTGGAATCAGGATCTCTCTCTCTACATTATGCTGCTGTCAGATGAGATGGCAAAAACCTGGTGACAAAGTCCCTTTAATGAAATCTTGAAGGAAACCTATAAAAAAATTTCCACAAGATGTCCTCAGTAGTCTATGTCTGAAGCTCATTCGCAGTCAGATCTGTCTTTGGGGGGCGAGGTCTACACAGTGTTCACAATACAGCTGATAAGACTCACAAATTATCTCATGCAGGCATTCTACTGAGCTCAAACAGCTGCTGTGAGATCTTATCTGACTCCTCCATGCACATGGCAATCATTTATTTTTCCACCAACCAAACCAGTCCATATACCAGACCTCTGGCCTTTTCTCATAACTTCCCTCTCCAACATCACTAAAGGTTAGTTTACTTATCTTCTCTACAACTCTCACCTCAACACTTTTACACTTGACTCCATCCCTTCCCACCCCCTCTCCAACCTCACAACCACACTTATCCAAGCCCTTACCCACCTCTTCAACCTATTGCTAACTTCTAGTACCTTCCCTTCTGCTTTTAAACATGCTATGATCACACCTATCCTCAAAAAAACAAACCTTGAACCAACTGCTATGCCAACCTCTCGCCCCATATCACTGCTCCCATTTGCTTCTATGCTCAGCTTACCTGCCACCTCTCATCTAACTCTGTCTTTGACAACCTAAAATCTGGCTTCTGGCCCCAGCATTCAAATGAAACTGCCCTAACCAAAATTACTAACAACTTATTTACAACCAAAGCTAACAAACATTTCTCTATACTCCTACTTCTAGACCTGTTCTCTACCTTCAACACAATCGATCGCTTCCTCCTACTACAGATCCTCTCTTCCCTTCTTGTCAAAGACTTTGCCTTATCCTGGATCTCCTCATACCTTTCTGACCACACATTTAGCATTTCCCACTTCCACACTACCTCCTCATCCTACCCTCTCTCTGTTGGAGGCATGCAAGGCTCTGTCCTAGGACCATTTATACATTTTGCGTTGAAAACTCATAAAGCCTCATGGCTTCCAGTACCACCTGTATGCTGATGACACTCAGATCTACCTCTCTGGCCCAGATGTCACCTCCCTGCTGTCCAGAATATCAGAGTGTCTATCAGCCATATCCTCCTTCTTCTCCTTTCCTCAACCCTCAATCTGCCAAAATGGTTGTACATGCCCTCATCATCTCCCGCCTTGACTACTGCAAGATCCTCCTCTGTGGCCTCCCTGTTAACACTCTCACACATCTCCAGTCTATCCTTAACTCTGCTGCCTGACCAATTGTCACGCTGGATTAGGGGTAAATCCGGTTACCATGTGTGACAGTGGTGCATGGACCAACGATGTCTGGCGCACTACCCACAAAACAACAGACGGGAAGACATGGGGGGAAAAATACAACAGAGGGCCTTGCACATTGGGAATGGAGGAGAGGTGACTTCCTGCATTCACCTGCGGCTGTGCCATGATCTCTCTACCATGCTTATATGAGTTCTTTCAACTCGTCGCCGAGCAGGATGCCTAGGCCCTTACTGGCACTAATGTTAGCTCTCAATAAGGAATGGCTGGCGGGAGCACTGGTTCCAGCCACTGCAATAAAGGAGACAAGAGGGAAGGGGAGACCGACATGGAAACAACATGGCAACATCATGCCTGCTGCCTTGCTCCATTGCAGCAGACGGCTTAGCAGTAGTCAACTCCCCAGAAAACCTCCTTCACCTCAGGAAGTTTGGCCAGGAATGTTCAATCACCAGCAAAGCATGCTGAAGCCATGTGACCATATAAACGGGATGGGAGTAATCAAAGAGTGGCCACACCTGGTAAGGAAACGAAGGAGTTTGCTAGCAGCAAAAAACTTAAATTAACTCCTGAACTGCCAAAGGAAAGAAACATGTTTAAAATCTAAAGTCTCAATAAAGAAATGAGACAAAGGTTCCAAACCAGTCACAAGTCTCCCAGGTAAGAGAGACCATCGTGACACTAATTCCCTTTTCTTATCACTAATCCCATGCTTCTCCCCTCTGAAAATCACTCCATTGGCTCTCAATTCCCCAATGAATCCAGTTAAAACTACGAACATAGACCTACATAAACCAATAGGCCGTCCATAAACCTGTCACCTACCTAAAACTCTGAACTAATCTCCCAATAAATCTATTCCCTCACATAATCTCCGGTTCTTCCCAACACCTCCGCTTCTCCACACTTATTCATTCCTCAATCAATCACCTCCAGGACTTCTCCCAAATATCCACCATCCTCTGGAATTCTCACCCCAACAAGTCCAATTATCCACCACTCTCAGATCCTTCAGGCAGAACTTGAAAACCCATCTCTTCAGGAAAGCTTACAGCCTGCAATGACCAGCTGCCACCTCACTAACACTAGAATGGTCACTGCACCACCACCAATGGAGTGGCCCCCTCACCACCCCTGGAGCTGTCACCTCACCACCCTCAGAGCTTCCACAACTCCCAACCTACCGTCTCCTTCCCATCATCCTATAAAATGTAAGTCCATGATGTCTGAGTCCTCTCCCCTCTGTACCAGTATGTCATTGTTAATTTTTTCACTGTACCCTATATCTGTATTTTGTAAATAAGCCCTTCTCATGTACAGCACCATGGAATTAATGGTGCTATATAAATAAATAATAACTATTTCCTTATAGGATTGATGATGTATTGGTCTCATATTTTCACATTTTCACTGCACCAGTGCATCAGGAAGAGGCAGGTAGAACACCTGGATTTTCTGCTTATAATAAATATGGCAAATCTGTGGCTACTGCGAGATACTATTCTTACCATGGGGGGGCAATAACAATGTGCCAGCCCCTAGCCATGCACTTTTTCTTGGCTGATATCAAAATTGTGGAGGACCCCAAGCCAATTGTTTCAATTATTTCTTTATTTTTAAACTGCACTTGGGGGTTTTTCATCAATGGAAACCTCAATGTCACTGGATATCTGAAATTGCTACATTACTCAGATTTCCAGTTGCATTGAGGTTTCCATTGATGAAGACTGGCCCAATATCTTCATACCCCATATACCACACCATGCCATTAATCTTTGTGTTTTAGCAGTCTTGGAGGGATCTATCCACTGTGGATTAGTGTCAGACCAATAGCGGTGGTTTTATTTGTTAACTTCACCATTCACAAAACGTTTTCCTCGTCACTCATCTGAAGGCAATTGTCTATGCTGTGAAGATACGAGATGTGCAGCATCTGAAGCAACGGATACTGGAGGTCTGTGCTAGCATTTCTTTTGCAGTGCTGCGATCAGTGAGTCAAGAGTGGGAGAAGAAGGTCACAATCCAACACAATGGGCAGCACTTTGAACACATTTTATAAGTGGTCATAAACTTGTAAATAACTCATGAAAGAATAAAGTTAAGTTAAAACCAAGCACACCGTTGTTTTTCTTATGAAATTCTTAATACGTTTGGTGTGTCACATGTACCTCTTCCCATTGAAAAAAATAAAGCTGGATCCAAAGTGGTCGACTTCAAAATGGCATTGCATTTAGCAGGATACTATCAGCCAGGTCAGAGGCAACCCATATCTCTCAACACCGATGCTCCATCCCCTACAACCCTGACACGGTGGCGATTGTGGCATCTGCAACCATCCGTGCCACAAGGAGGAGACAGGTGGTATCACTGGACATGAGATCACTACAGGGCGGCAGCCACTCCAAGAGTGAGGCATAAAGTCAGAAAGCAGCCTATTAATGACGCCCAGCTGTTAGACAAGGCGGGCTGCTCTGCAACAAAATATGCAACACAAGTGACTGACGCCCCCTAGAGGACCCAGCTGTAGACTGCAGATAGATAAAAAAAAATGCAATATAACACTATAGATGACAGTGAGGTGTTAGTTTGATATTTTGTACCAAAATAGCGTAAGCTCGTAGCTCCCGTCACGGGCCGTCACGCCTACGAGTACCTACCATGTGTATAACACATGTATAATTTAGTTTTAGACAAAAAGAGAGATATGGGTTGCCTCTGAGGTGGCTGATAGTATCCTGCTAAATGCAATGATATTTGTAAGCGGCCAAATTTGGTGAGTTTTTTTCTATATATTTGTATGTACCAATTCGGTGATTTTTTGATTTTTTTTACTTCAAAATGGCTACCATAGTCACCTCCCATCTGGAAAAGTTTTCTCCCTCCCATATACTAATGTGCCACAAACAGGAAGTTGATATCACCAACCATATCCAATTTATTTAGGTGCATCCATATAAATGGCCCATCCTGTATATCTATATATAGATGATAGATAGATAGATAGATAGATAGATAGATAGATAGATAGATATGCGAAAAAAATGACAGCAGCACTCCCACAAATCTTCAAAAGCCTTTAATCGGCCTGCAGGGCGACCCGCGACGTTTCAGCTACCAGACAAAAGCTACTTGGTAGCTGAAACGTCGCGGGTCGCCCTGCAGGCCGATTAAAGGCTTTTGAAGATTTGTGGGAGTGCTGCTGTCATTTTTTTCGCATATAATTACAAGGAGTGGCTTGTTGGACAGATTTGCACCCGGATTTGGTGCTGCTCAAAAGTTTCAGTTGAGATAGATAGATAGATAGATAGATAGATAGATAGATAGATAGATAGATAGAAGAGTAATACATGGAGCAGCAATGCCTTCTTGGGTGCAGTTCAGCTCCGCTTTTACCTTAGCTTGAAATATATGGTTAAAAATAGCTGCAGCACTCCGGGTGAATGATGTAATCTGTCTTTATTCTGGCGTCATATACAGGGTATGGCTACGTTTTAGGCTCGAAACTTAGCCATACCCTGTATATGACGCCAGAATAAAGGCAGATTACATCATTCACTCGGAGTGCAGCAGCTATTTTTAACCAGATAGATAGATAGATAGATAGACAGATTTTTTTATTTAAAAAAATGTGATTAATTTCCATTAATTATAATATTCTATTCATATTGATTTCCTTAATCCTAAGAATCATTTCTGAGAAGTACAAATAGAGTCAGAAGGTTGCCAAGGTAAATGATTCTGTTGAAAGAAAGGGGTGTTTTTATTTTCATGTTATTTTGTCTCCATTTGACATCTGTAGTCTATGTAATCAGTAGTTTGGCTAAGTTTATGAAGCCATTACACATATTGACTTCAAACAGTTTGGCATTGAGGTCTGCGTCTGCCACTTTGATCCAATTGCTGCCTTTTTGCATCCATTTATGTTTCTCCCTTAAGATAATTTGGATGGGAGCTGCATATCCATGCCAACTTTTGTACATTAGGAGCTTTTAGAGCGAAGAGTAAATTATAACAAACACATTGGGGGTGTGAATCCATCAGATCCATCAAATCATGTGTTTTATTTAAAACACTGAGATTAAATAAATTGAACATTTTTTCTTTCCTTTCTTTTAAATATGTCACATTGAATTATCCTGGAGACAAAGAATGATGGACAGTGTAAATCTTTCATTAGAATAAAATCTAGATTTAATAGTAAATCTAGTCCTATAGTTTCTTTTTGTATATAATGAAATGCCAGGCTTCCCCCATAATTTAATACAAGAGATTTGGCTAGAATTGAATGTGCGCCATAGCAGACAACACTCCGCTCAGTTTAGATAACTCAGCCCACACAGATTCTCAGAACACATATATCATCACTCTTACAGCTAAAATAAGATACAAATGCTGTGAATACACTATTCCTACACTAAAATCATTTTGCTAAAATTGTTTTCCTAAAATCCCCAACATTTTGGATTACAAGGTTTTCTTTATATCTATATTCTATGTTTAGACATTGGAGATGTAAGGCTCTATGACAACAGCAAGTGTGATTGACCATCCTTTTACACTGTAAGATATCATTGGCTAGTCAAAAGGAAAGCTGGTTTAACCATAATCTTGCAGTCTAAACAGGCTCTCGATCACATGATGAACCAGCAGTACGCTCGTTCATTGTGTGAAATGATCTTTCGGCTTTTATAAAAGGGCGTTGACTAATGCTGCAAAGGTTCTTGGCAGTGTAAACAGGACTCATGCTGCAAAGGTTCTTGGCAGTGTAAACAGGACTTGTGTTGCGAAGAACAACGACAGCCTATGTGCACTGAACAATCTTTCACAGAACGTAAAGTACAAATCATTAAGTGTCATTTGTCTGTATAAAAAGGCTATTAAACAACCAATGAGAGGTAAACATTTACCTTGGCGGATGATTGATGCTAGAAAATCAGGTAATGAAAACCTACATTTAGCTTTCCCTAGTGATAGCACTTGATTGTTAAAAGGGATTCTCCCATGAACAATGTTAATTTCAAAGTTCAGTTTAATCAATGTATCTTGGAATAGTAATAAGTTCCACAATTGGTTGTGTTTAAAAAAAAAATGTTCCTCTGCTGAGATGATCTTATATTGTGCCCCTGCTATATGCAGTGTAATGGATGTGTCTGACCATACAGGGTCATGGTCTGATCATACCACATCTCCTGTGCTGAGATAGGCTAGGGTCACACATCAGGTTTTTTTTTTAAAACCTGAGCCAGTTTTGAGCTTTTAAAAAGCTCAAATCCGGATCAGGAAACGCTCCTCATAGGAGCCAATGCTAAAAATCGGATTGATTCACGAGCAATCCGGTTTCCATCTCCGGCACTGCAGCCTGCGGTAAAAATCATGCAGGCTGCAGTTTTCAGAGTGGTTTTAACATCTGCAATGCGGGAACCGGATTGCTCAGGATGTGTAATCCTGAGCAATGCGCTTCCCGCATATACTTTGCTTATCCCGGCTGCCGCTGGGATAAGCAAAGTGCTCTGTTATTAGTAAAACTATTTATTTTATTAATAAATGCTTGTACAATGTCTCTAGGGGGCGCCCAGTCTCCCGAAAGACCTTACACCCACTCAGGTGCGCTTATACTGCTATAATGTGTTATGTACAAAAGGTCAGCTGTTGTACAGTTTTATGAATGAAAGCGCCGGGCTCCTCAGAGCGGCGCGCATACTATTGCTAATGGTACAGTATGTGCACCGCTGTCTGAGGTCCTGAAGCCACTTACTGTAGATCTATGGGCATCGCTGCCCATATATAAGATTATCTCAGCACAGGAGATGTGGTATGATCAGACCATGTCCCTGTATGGTCAGACATGACCATTACACAGTACATAGCAGGGACACATATATAAAATTATTTTAGCGAAGGAACACATCCAATTGTAGATCTTATTATTATTCCAAGATCTATTAATTAAAATTAACTTTAAAATGAACTTTGTTCATTGGAAAACCCCTTTCAGGTTAATGAAACTGAAATTTTGGTGATCAGTATTCTGCTTACCAGATAATACATAAACATTGTAACTAGTATAGTCTGTTATAGTACATAAAGGTGCAAAAATGTGATTCAGGATTGCTGGAAATATCCAAAGGCTAAACCCTTAAGGAAAATGTATATGCCTTTTTAATGGCAATCAGTAAGGGGTCTTATTACTCAGCTACAAATTTTTTACGGCAATAAGAAAGAAAAGAGCTCCCCACCCCTGACTGTCAATAATGCAGTGGGTTACAGCTATATTTTTGAAACTATTCCAACAAAATCTGCACTTCAAAACCACACAGCGTTCTTTCCTTTTATTCCCTGCCATACAGCCAAACAGTAATTTCTGTTTATGTATGGAGAATTTTATACAAATTGCATAATAAATACTGGGGTCCATTTTTTACCAATTACCGTATATACTCGTGTATAAGCCGACCCGTGTATAAGCCGACCCCCCTACTTTTGCCCCCAAAACCTGGGAAAATCTATTGACTCGTGTATAAGCCGAGGGTGGACCCTAGCACAAGTATACAGCCCCCAGCAGTGTGGTATACACCAGTCCCAGAGGTAGATACAGCAGCCCCAGTGGTAGTATACACGCAGCCCCAGTAGTATATACAGCCCAGTGGTATATACAGCCCCAGTGGTAGTATAGGCGCAGCCCTAGTAGTATATACAGCCCTAGTCGTAGTATATACAGCCCCAGTGGTAGTATACAGGGCCCCAGCAGTATATACATCCCCAGTGGTAGTATATACAGCCCCAGTGGTAGTATACAGGGCCCCAGCAGTATATACAGCCCCAGTGGTTTATACAGCCCCAGTGGTAGTATACAGGGCCCCAGAGGTATATACAGCCCCAGTGGTAGTATATAGCAGCCCCAGTGGTAGTGTATACAGCCCCAGTAGTAGTGTATAGCAGCCCCAGCGGTAGTATACAGTATCCCCAGTAATCCAGGGCCCCCCAGCCTGACTCCGGTCACCTGTAAAGGAAACTATACTTATCACAGTCCCGCTGTCCGCGCCCGCTCGCCGCTGCCGTCCGCGATCCTCCATCTTCATGCGACTTCTTCCTGTTTCCTGTGCTCGTCGCAGGGAATGACGTCATTGCCTGCGACGCGCACAGAAACAGGAAGAAGACGCATGAAGATGGAGGATCACAGATGTCGGCAGTGGCGGGTGCGGACAGCGGGACTGTGATAAGTATAGTTTGCTTTACAGGTGACCGGAGCGACGCTGGGGGGCCCTGCATTACTGGGGATGCGGGGGCTGCTGTATACCAATGTATACATCGGTATGTACCGATGTATACATCGGTATACAGCACTGACTCGCGTATAAGCCGAGGGGGGTATCTTTGTTAAAAAGAATTTGCATATAAACATGTACAAAATTTTATGTTTAAATTTAATTTTTTATTTTGAAATCCCAATTTTATAGAGCTCTGTAAGACACATGTGAGATCAACATATTCAATACATCACTACAAAGAATAACTTGAGCAGTGTGGTTTAAACATTTGGATTGTTTTGGTTCCTCAGGGGTTGTGCTAAAGGCATGGACAAACAAAATCTGCATTCCAAAGCCCAAATGCATCTCCTTCCAGCCTGGTTGCTGGCGTGTGTCCAAACACTAGTGCATAACCATATATGATATATTGCCATGTTCAGTAGAAATGAAATAAATTATGGGGTCCATTTTCTATTACTATCAAGATCATGGAAATTTCATTCTAAAGTAACATCTTTTTGTAATGGCATATTTTTTGTTTTCATGACGCATTCTTGTAAAATTTTATGAAGCACCTGTATGTAGAAACTTTCCACAACCCAAAATTAAGTCCAATAAAAATAGAAAAGGTTGAGTACTACCTAATGGCTTGCATTTAATCCACGAGATCAGGGTGATCAACGGATACTGCCAGGTTCAGCTTCCAGAAGTTCTTCTTATGTCTCCAGGTGCACATTCATGGGTAAAGTCTTTAATCCAATCCAGCCACTTTATGAAACGAACAAACAGCACTCACCAGATGTCTGACAGAACTTCGTTTTGCTGTCATCCTCCCTCCTGTATCCTTGTCCATGTGGTTTTAGCCGTGCTTAATAACTGAAGTTTTACAACCCTAAATTAATTTTTTGAAAGGTCTAATTTTTTAAAAATGGGGTTAATTACATAGGGGTTTCTGCCTTTTAGCGCCACATTATTCCAGCTCAATATATATGCCAAAAAACAGGGAGTGCTCTACTTTTTGAGCTCTGTTGTGTTCCCTATCTTTATAAACTTAAACTTTTCATTTTTACATCCAAATTATGTGAAGTTTTGGGAGTCACCTGTGGGTTCAAAATAATCCTAAATAATCCACACACCCATAGGTGATTTTCCCGAGGGGTCTAGTTTCGAAAATGGGTTCACTTGTGGGGGTTTTCTACTGTTTTGGCACTTTAAAGACTTGGCATAGCAAACTAATCTAGCCAAATATGTGCTCCAAAAATGTAATAGCAATTTGCCAATTACGAGCTCTGCTGTGAGCTCAAAGAGCAGTTTTTGACCACATACAGCTACATTCAGGACAAATTACATAACAAATTGTGAGGTCCATTTTCTCATGTTATAACTTGTTAAAAGTAAAAATGTGAGCCTAAAACATTAATGTACAGTAGTTGGTAAATGTAATGTTTAATCTCTCCATTCCAACCTGAGAGGTGCAGTTTTTAAAAACAGTATCACTTTTGGGGACTTTCCAAAATATAGAACCCTCAAATTCACTTCAAAATGGAATAGGTCCATAAAAGACAGGATTTGTGAATTCTTCCTGTAAAAATGTAAAATTCATTTAAATTATAACCCTTCCGATATTGTAACAATATAAAATAGCGTTTCAAAAATAATGCTAATGTAAAGTAGGCACATGGAAAATGTGTTAACTAGCTTAAACAATAATCTGTGGATAATAAAACGTAATAGGGTCTTACCCAATAAACACAGGAATAAGATGGAATAGATAATCGCTCACCTTGTATAGCTGTGTCACACAACCAATATGAAAGCGTATAGACAGCTACCACAGGAACCACATGCACAGAGGCAAGACGATAATACAGGAACCAGAAGAAACATGTCAAACAAATATGGGTCCAGAGGCAGTAATAATAAAATTGGTGATTTATTCTATGTGTTTCGAAGCATGTCCCCACTTCTTCCTCAGGAAATACACCGATTCTGGTTCCTTTGTTAACTACCTTGAAAGATGTGACAACCTCGTTTAACCTGTTCCAGACAGCCGGCGGTAAATACAACATTTGTGCAGTGCCGACAATGGTGACAGGGTA
This sequence comes from Allobates femoralis, assembly GCA_033576535.1. Lineage (NCBI taxonomy): Eukaryota > Metazoa > Chordata > Amphibia > Anura > Aromobatidae > Allobates > Allobates femoralis. The sequence goes on from JARQOC010000003.1 coordinate 638,020,892, forward strand.
GGCAAGGGTTATCATGGTCTTTTACAGCATGATCATGACGACAGTATGGGAGAAACACATGACCATGACGTCAATATGGGAGGACTACATGTGATGGATTACATGTGATGTCAGGGTGTCCTCCCATACTGATGTCATGGTCATGTGTTCCTTTGTTGGCGTCTCCAGTACCTATATAAAATAACCTCGTATTAGCACTGTAAGATGGTTGCATTCATGATGAAGGAGCAGGGACATGCGTTTAATAAGGGCACCATTATCCTTTAATCTACTGAAGTCTTGTTTGCCACATACGGTTTGCATGGATCGAACAGCACCATCCATTTGAATTTATTTACCATGAGAGGCACAGCAGGGCTTATGAGCTGATGAACATTTACCATGACAACCCATCGGCACTTCGTAATCATGTCAAGGGGCTGCTAATGGGAGTGGGAAATGACGCACTCCCCGCTGACATTTCTTACATCCCACTGTCAGAGATTGACAGTGGAATTTAACTGGTTAACAGCCACAAGCAGATCCACTTATTGCTGTTAGAGGAACATGCTGGTTGATCAGATCAGGTACATGTTCAGGGAAAGATACGGTATCTGCATGAGAGCCCGTATCAAAGCTAGGACACAACCTTTGATTGAAATATATGTCAAAAGTTGTGTAGGAGTAAAAGAAGCAATCCAGAACAATAGTAAGTTTGTCACCCCTAATACACATCATGACTTGTAATTTGTATTTGTTGCTACCTGTATTCTAATTGCCCCTTCAGGGCCTGCAATATTCATATCATAGTGGATCAATTTTACCAATACTGATTGTTAGAAGAGAAAGGGGCAGATATACAGTATTTATATATGTAGAAACAGTGCAGCGGTTCATAGGTCCAGTAGTGAAGGGGTGCTATTACCTCTATAAGGCAGCAAAAAGCTTGTTAATGTCTCTTATATTGTATGTAGGTGTACGAGTTACTGAGTTTCACAGAGCATATTAGCAACTGGAGAGTAGAAGCAGGAGAATTGATCCACAGAACTCCAGTCTATCAACAAGGGAAGTAATCTATTGCTGCTGGAAGGGAGGTGTGCAAGTGTCCTCATCTCCCAACATTACCAGCATGTTGTTTAATACACCTGGCTAGTGTAATGGCATGATGACGTTATGCCACCTCCACTAGCCAAAAAATTCATGGAAGTGCCGAGAGTTAACGAGAGTTGCAGTCATCCGTTCCAGCAATCATAGGTTACTGACCTCGCCAATGAACTGGTGTCCTGTGAATCAATTATCCCACCTCTACTCCCCAGTTTTTAATGTGTGCCATGAAGTTGGCTAACTCAAGCACCTACACACAATATAATGGACAACAAGAAGCTTCTTGCTGCCTTCTCTACTGGAGAGATACACGAGGTGAACTATGATGGAGAGGCAAGGGCTCATACTATATTTGCTCTTGCACCGGATCCTGTTTGTGTTTTCCTCTGAAGAAGGATACTTCTCTGTGAGATAATTATGGCAAAACTGTAATAAGTCCTACACTCTATAAGAAGATGACTAGATTATGTTGTGGTATGAAATGATATGAAATGGCTACTATGTTTTCTTTTCACTTAACTGCCAAAATTACCTGGTGTATTTTTATACTATGTCTTCTCTTCTCTGAATTCCCAAATGTCAGTCAGAAGTATTCTGATAGTAGGTAAAACCAATACCCTCCACCATGGTTGTGGCCCATGGGGCAGAAAACGTCTTGCACCCTATTCTGTACAATGTCTCCAGCTCAGGTTTTCATTATCATTCAGTTTCTGTAATATTGCTAAATTTACAACTGATCATTTCAATTATAGGAAATTTCCAATTATTTTCATTTGTGGAAACGTGGGTACATTGAGAAACATGGACAGAGTTGATGCAACCACAGCACATAATACTGCAGTGTGGAATTTGGAGTTAGGTTTTATAGTGTAATATAATCTATCAATACTTTGTACACTCTTAGTATGGATGAATCAATAACATGCAGATATAAAAGACTACTGACTGCACAAGCATCTGCAATCGATCCCCCATGTCTGAAACATATTGGCTTGTCAGCCATTTACACGGTATGAAAAATACTCTCTACAGGCTGTATTAATCAAAGGTGCATTGATGATCATAGCGTATTTATGTATTACTTCACCAGCCACAACTTTAATTAACAAGGAATGGATGCCATCCTTTTAATAGTCACATAAAGTTCAGGTGCATCTCAATGAATTAGAATATCATCATAAAGTTAATCTATTTCAGTAATTCAATATATAAAGTGAAACACATATAGACTATAGAGTCATTACAAACAGAATGACCTCTTTCAAGTGTTTATTTCTGTAAATGTTGATGATTATGGTATACAGCCAACGAAAACCCAAAGGTCAATATCTCAGAAAATTAAAGTAGGGAAGATGAAGGGTCTGCGAGATAAAGTATTACCTAAGTAGGTATCAGAGGCTTCACCTTGTATGGTTGTGAGAGTCACAACCACTATAAAAGCCTATCACAGCTGCTGCAGTCCCCAGTGCATATAGAGTATGGAGTTTGTAATGAATCTATATAATATATACATTTCACTTTATGTATTGAATCACTAAAAAAATGCTGACATACTAATTCATTGAGATGCACCTATCCAAGTCTTTTGCATTTACACTTTGTGCACTCATATATGGTTACCAGTTTAAGACCAAGACATACTTCATGCTCATCAGTGTTCAGTAGAGGAAATGTTTGTGGCGGCCATCCATTGTTAGCAGCAGCACTTCAGTTGCATGGGAAGATGTCTCAAGTGATGGTGTAATAGATAACTGGAAATGCCCAAAATTGGCTATACTAGGCTTTAAACTTAGCACTTGGTACAAAGTTATGAAATCTCTCATTTGTGAACCTTGATAAAGAATCACTATTGTAGAGAGTTTCTATTTGTCTACAGTGAGTGTGGAACATCAGAAAGAAAAAAAAAGAAGTTTCTCGTCATAAATGACAAAGCACTTGACTGAGAGGCTGTCTGCCTTTCTAAAGACTGTGATTTCCCATACAGCAAGCTGCTTTGTTTTAATTGCTTATTAAAGGTTATGCTTCAGAGAACATTTTTTGTTATGCCCTGGCTCTATTTTTCCTTTCTTTAAAGGGCATGTTTCCATTTCCTCAGAGCTCAAATGGCAAGCTAATAGAATGGCGCATTTTTTTTCTAGAGTATAAAGTAACTACCATGTTGTGCTCGTTCTATTGAAAAATTCTATTGATCTGCTATGTGAACTCTAAAGAGCTTGAAACATACAGTTCAGATGTAGCCAGTATCATTGTGATAGCTTATCCTGTCTGAGCTTAAAATGAAAATGTAACACGTTCTCCAAAGAATTGCATGGCAGGGATGGTGCCGAATTATACAGAGGAATCCAACTTCCCTTTAAGCATAAAAATGTATCTATTTCTATCTGCACTACGTGGCTTGGGTTTTTTTATTGTGGCTTTCACTGTGTGTTTGGAGAGATTTTTATAATGATCATTCTACAGCAGCTTCAAAATCACAGCATTGTTTAAAAATCAGAAATTGCTGTTTTCACTTAAAAGGCGAATGCATAAGTCAATCACTAAGAAGGTTACGGGGCCCCGTAATATGACGTCAAGACTTTGCCTTACCTTTGGAAAAGAAAGCATGTAAAGCAAAAGTAAGAAAAATGTATGTAATATATCCAAGATAGCTTTTCATAAATAGTCTAATGATTTGGATGCAATAACTCATTCGTAAGGGGAATCTTTCACACCCCAAACTAATTGTATCTCTTTCAAGGCCAGTCCATTCCTCCATTACTGAGAAATCAGCATTTGAATTCTCGAGCAGCCTTTGTCACTCAAGCTCTATGTCCTGCCTAGCGCTGCCTCCTTCTGCTTGATTGAAGGCTCCATTGCTAGGAGTCACTCAGCAAAGAGGAAGAGGTGGTGCAAGGCGGGAAATAGAGCTGGAGTGACAGAGGCTTCAGGTCTACATCCTCATTTGCATATCAAATCACAGAGAAATGGACTGGCCATGTAAAGGTATTGCTGAACTTGTGTTTGAAAGAACTAAATATAAATAGTTTGTAAGGTGAAATCCTGCTGACAGAATTTCTTTAATGGAGGGAAATATTGTAAAATATTACAACTTGCTTTTCTAGCCATAGCTCTTTTTGCTTTCGAAATCATGGCAGAAATTATAGAAAGTATACCCAAATTGTGAAAGTGTATTAGGGGACTGCTTGCATACATTATGGTCTTGAGCCTTAAGGTTTTCTGAACAATGTTGTTAGCGATCACATGCACACGCGATCGCTAACAACATCATTCTGATTGCTGGTGAACTGTCACACAGGCAGACTCGCCAGCGATCCGGACCAGTGAGCACGCTTGTATCCAAGGAACACATTGGGTTACTAAGTGCCACACGGCGCTTAGTAACCCGACGTGTACCATGGTTACCATCTCCCAGCATAGGCTGTGCCGCTGGGAGATCGTTTAGCGCGCTATCACACTAAACGATGTTGCAGGTTGGTTGAGTTGAAGTTGACAGGTTTATGAACATGTTCATAAAAATGTCAACTTCAACTTGACTAATTATCATTGTTGAATCGTTCGTTTACACGCAACGACTCACTAACGATGTCAGTTCAACACGTCACTTTTGAACGATGCTGAGAACGATGTTGAGCCATGTAACAATACCTTTAATAGCACAATTTTGGACACAAATGTAATTTATGTATGTTGGTTAATAGTACCTTTAGAGCCACTAAGCATGTGGAAATGATAGTGGTAATGCAGTTTTACTATGCAAGGAAAAGCATGATGATTAAGTGTATGTATGTTAATAGTTTGTTACGCTATTAAAATGTATCATTTATGGAAGAACAGAAAGGATATGTTAGAAAAACATGGGGGAAGATGTCTAGCGTACAAGAATGGAATGCTAATTACTGTTTTCTGTCTTTGAATGCAAAATAGAGAGGGGAGTGGGAGGTTAATGGTAATTATATATACATACCCTTCAGATATGGTTTTGAGTGTATTTAATTAGTGATGGGCGAATCCTACATTACTCGGACTCGCTTGACTCTACCGAGTCCGAGCCCGGGACTCGCTACTCGTAGCGAGTCTAGCGAGTCCAATGTTAATGAATGGGGAAGCGAATAATAGCGAGTAATGTGTGATTTAAAAATCGCATATGTGTGTCGGAAAGCGCTCGCATTGCCGTGTCGGAAGCCCCACTGGCAACTGTATTTTGCTGCTGTCTCCGAGGCCAAAGTCGCATGTGTTGGAGGCGAGGCAAGCGACTTTCTGCAGCAAACCCCATGCTTTGTGCAAACAGGAAATAAGCCGACTCGAGCTTCCTGGCTGGACGCGCAGAAAGTCACAGCGAGGAAGCATGGCTCCTGTCGACACCCTGCAATTAATTGCTCTGGTGGAGGCTCGGCCCCTGCTTTGGCTGCCCACTGACCCTGCATATGGGGATAATGTCCAGCGGACTACGGCCTGGAGGGAGATCGCACAGGGCGTTTTCCCAACGTTTCATCGTTGTGGCCATGATGTGCAGACCAATATGGGTGAGTTAAATGTGTTCACACGTTATATTGCATTTACCGTATATAGTCGTGTATAAGCCGACCCGTGTATAAGCCGACCCCCCTACTTTAGCCCCAAAAAAGTGGGAAACCATATTGACCGCCATTCTTGTATACAGCGGCTATCACTGTTAGACATCCCCCCAGCAGAGTATACAGCTCCACCTGCAGAGTATACAGGGCCCCCCAGTGTGTATATATGCCACCGATATTAGGGTATACAGCCCCCCCGTGGGTACACAGGTCCCCCAAGACTGGGTATACATGGCCCCCAGTGGTTATAGAGGGCCCTCATAGTAGGGTCTACAGCCCCCCCGTGGGTATACAAGACCCCAGCAGTGGGTATACAGGGCCCCGTGGGCATACAGGGCCCCCATAGTAGGGTATACAGGGCCCTCAATGTGTTATAATGCGCCGTTGCATGGTTGCCTATATTTGGATGGGTTCACAATAGTACACTTAGTTTAAGGGCTGTTCCTCCTGGCTCTGAAGGCCAGGGGGTTGGGTGTATATAAATACCACTAATGAGCGGAGTCTGGTGCCCGCACTATTACATTCTCTATGCGTTGACATGTGCCCTGCCCCATTTGTGATTGTGGCCACGTGAGCTCAATGTCCGTAATGCTGTTGATGATGTTCCACACTGTCGTTTCCATGTGCCTTGTATACACATTTCACACACAACATCATTAAAATGTTATTGTTGATTTGTACACATACTTTTAGTGTTTCAAATGTTAAAGAGGTCTAAACCCGGTTTGAAATCATTTCACAGTTGACCACATTATGAAGCGCTGGAGGAGCTGCCGCGACCAATTTAAGCGGCAACACCGGAGGATCATGGAGGGGGGCCCGGAAGCTGGTCACGGGATCATATATTGCCACTATGAACGGCTGTCATTTCTGGAACCGGTGGCCCGTATGCCAAGGTATGTGTCTGCCGCACTGTTGTTTACTATTATTGTTATTATTATTTTTTAATATAGCGCCATTAGGTTCCATGGCACTTTACATGAGGATAAGGGTTAACGACAAAAAACAGTACATGAAGACAATCAGGTCATACAGGTACAAGAGGAGAGGACCCTGTCCACGAGGGCACACAATGTACGTATGAAGCTCTATAATGAGTGTGCTGGTTTACATACCCACACAGGGGTTTGTTTCTGCCATGGTGCAACACAATTCTATTACCTTTGGCAATGATCCAGGACATACACATTTATAGTCACATTGTGACGTTTGGACAAATAAGCAATGTTCTGCAGGGTGGTCAGACACAATGTTCCGTGACCTCACAATTAGCTATTATTGTTGGCATGTTTGTGGAACAAAGCCATGTTCTTCCCTCCAATGGCCTCTAAGGTGTGTGGCCCTGTCTGGTTTGCCTGTCATAAGCCTCAGTTGTATCAGTTCCTAATGGCCTCGACTTGCATAAGGGCCACATACATCCCTACACATTTAGTTGTGGGTGTTTTTTTCAGCAAAATAACGTTGCAAGGATATACCCCTTTTGCACTAAACTGTTTGTACACCATCCCAGATTGCTGACACATTCACACACATTTCAGAACATACCCTGTATCACTACAAATATGTGTGGTTCAGTTTTCCCATGGGTTTATTTGGGGCTGCAAGGTGATGGTGTAGATATTAGGGCCCACATGTGAATTTTACTTTTTTTGTCGTTAACTCATGGCCACATTACGAATCCTCCGGAAAAGATAGCGTATTAATGCTGTATTAAATCAAACTAAAGAGGGCCATATTTTAAGTGCAACAGCCTTTTATGTCCAAGGTCCTTTAGGAAACCCGAGGTTTGTCCTTGCTGTTCCCGTTTTTTTGTTCGGCCCCGTTGGAATAACTAAAACTGTCCATCTGTGCATACCACCTTGTTTGGCACCAACAATGTGTGACCTGCTGCTCAAAGACAACCCCATACTCTATGTCCATTACAGTCGTTTCAAATCCCAAGCCATCTGTTTGGTGTGTTTTATTTACCAAGACATTCCTGATTAGCATACATGGCAGCAACAAGGAGTGTAGGCCACTAACGCCAAATGCTCATGTGTCACCTATGCTGCAGGACTCCATTTCCTGTCTTGCTCACCTGCCCTATAGATCTGGGTTATGTGCATTGAGACCAAGGCCGTCCACACTGTGTGTTTTTGTGTCCATCTGATGGCAAACAACCCTGAATAATGTGTTTGCCTCACAGTGTCAGGCTATAGCTTTGTCCACATAAAGTTTCCACAAAAAGTCAAAACAATAGTTGTGGCCACTAATATGTCTTCAAGTGACTACATAGCTGTCCTGCCTAAGTCAGGGCACAGTGTAATAGTGCAGACTAATTTTAAAATTTGTAATGTAATGGCAAAAAATCGTGGAGCAACAGTACCCACACATACAATATAGTTTGAGGCATGAGCCAAAAATGTCATTAATTTATTTGCTGCAATTCCATCTTAAGGGCAACAATGAAAAGACACAGAATACACAGATACACTGAGTCAAAAAAGCGTGCACATGTTATGTTTGGCCTATGGTTTTGTTTCCAAAGTCAACCCATTCACCAAATGTTTTTTATATTTACCCACAGAGCTGCTCACTTTCGGAGGCGGCGTTGGAACCCGCCACCACAGCTTCCTGAGGAGGGGAGGGAGGCCCCTCAACCCCCACCAGATGAGGAGGAGGGAGTAGCACCACCACCACCACCGCCACCACCGCCACCACCACCACCACCACCGCCGCCACCACCACCGCCACCACCACCACCACCACCACCACCGCCGCCACCACCACCACCACCTTTGGGGCCGCAGAGACAAGAAGAGGAGGATGAAGGGCCACACCAGCGCCCTCCAGTGCCGACTGCCAGCAGCAGTGTGGGGAGTCACTGGAACCCCAGCAGCCCTGCTCTGATCCCGGGGGCACCACAAGACCGCAGAGGACAGTGTAGTGCTGACTTTGCCCGCAGTCTCATACCGTTCTTGGATGACATTCCATTCGAGAGACGACTGCGGGCATGGTCAGCAATACACATTGTCCTCGATGCGTGTAGGCCCCCAAACCATCCTGGGCAGGTGTTTGATTTTTTGGAGGAGTGGCGGCTCAGCAGATCAAACATCCTGGACAGGGCCACACCCCGGGACAGGTATGTTGCGACCCAGAGGTGGTGTCCCAGAATCAGGGGCCTACCAAGCCAAGGCCAACCGGCCCAGATGCCCCAGCCTACAGGCTTCCAACCACTGGGTGAGGTACTGCATGGGGCCCTGGACCTACTCAACGAGCAGGGTGATGGTGCCACGTTACAGCCAAGGCCGGAGGATGCGGCAACCTACCACCAGCTGTAGACCCCTTTTTTTTTTTTTGTTTATTTTTTGTTCCTGTGCATTGCACAATTTGTTTGTTATGTTATTATTTGTTTTTACAAAGTTTAAACCCCAAAAAAAAAAAAAAAAAAAAAATCTGACATCTTTGCCATTATGGCGAAATAATACCCAGTTGACAAAAACTGCTTTGTGTCTGTCTTTTTTCAGGGAATGGATGTGTAGGTTTTTTTTGTGGGTGGGCTTAAAGTCATCATCATTAGCAAGTACTTTACGGCCCGCATAGCGCATGAAGGCACCTTGGTTATTATGTGGAAAATCATGACTGCACATACAAATGTTGCTGACAAATAAATAGTGCCTGTGTTTGTGGGGGGGTTACTTAATGACTCGGTATGGCAACAACACTGGGAACATAGATGCGATAGGCTGGGACGTCTACTTGCAACAGAGCGCGTCTACGCGTTATCTCCGTAGCGTACAGTGGGACCCTTCGCCATGCTCCAGCAGGATCTTAGTACAAGCCACGTTTTCGATGCAGGCATAGGCCTGTTGCCACAAAAAATTAGCCCAAGGGGCGAGATCAACTCTATTTTGAAGTTGAGGAGGGCGCGTGGCCCATACTATTTGCTTGTCCTGAGAGCATAGTCCAAGCAACGTATTCGATGCAGGTATAGGCTTGTAGCCTCAAAAAATTAGCCCAAGGGGCGAGATCAACTCTATTTTGAAGTTGAGGAGGGCGCGTGGCCCATACTATTTGCTTGTCCTGAGAGCATAGTACAAGCAACGTATTCGATGCAGGTATAGGCTTGTTGCCTCTAAAAATTAGCCCAAGGGGCGAGATCAACTTTATTTTGAAGTTGAGGAGGGCGCGTGGCCCATACTATTTGCTTGTCCTGAGAGCATAGTACAAGCAACGTATTCGATGCAGGTATAGGCTTGTTGCCTCAAAAAATTAGCCCAAGGGGCGAGATCAACTTTATTTTGAAGTTGAGGAGGGCGCGTGGCCCATACTATTTGCTTGTCCTGAGAGCATAGTCCAAGCAACGTATTCGATGCAGGTATAGGCTTGTAGCCTCAAAAAATTAGCCCAAGGGGCGAGATCAACTCTATTTTGAAGTTGAGGAGGGCGCGTGGCCCATACTATTTGCTTGTCCTGAGAGCATAGTACAAGCAACGTATTCGATGCAGGTATAGGCTTGTTGCCTCTAAAAATTACCCCAAGGGGCGAGATCAACTCTATTTTGAAGTTGAGGAGGGCGCGTGGCCCATACTATTTGCTTGTCCTGAGAGCATAGTACAAGCAACGTATTCGATGCAGGTATAGGCTTGTTGCCTCTAAAAATTAGCCCAAGGGGCGAGATCAACTTTATTTTGAAGTTGAGGAGGGCGCGTGGCCCATACTATTTGCTTGTCCTGAGAGCATAGTACAAGCAACGTATTCGATGCAGGTATAGGCTTGTTGCCTCAAAAAATTAGCCCAAGGGGCGAGATCAACTCTATTTTGAAGTTGAGGAGGGCGCGTGGCCCATACTATTTGCTTGTCCTGAAAGCATAGTACAAGCAACGTATTCGATGCAGGTATAGGCTTGTTGCCTCAAAAAATTAGCCCAAGGGGCGAGATCAACTCTATTTTGAAGTTGAGGAGGGCGCGTGGCCCATACTATTTGCTTGTCCTGAGAGCATAGTACAAGCAACGTATTCGATGCAGGTATAGGCTTGTTGCCTCTAAAAATTACCCCAAGGGGCGAGATCAACTCTATTTTGAAGTTGAGGAGGGCGCGTGGCCCATACTATTTCCTTGTCCTGAGAGCATAGTACAAGCAACGTATTCGATGCAGGTATAGGCTTGTTGCCTCCAAAAATTACCCCAAGGGGCGAGATCAACTTATTTTGAAGTTGAGGAGGGCGCGTGGCCCATACTATTTGCTTGTCCTGAGAGCATAGTCCAAGCAACGTATTCGATGCAGGTATAGGCTTGTAGCCTCAAAAAATTAGCCCAAGGGGCGAGATCAACTTATTTTGAAGTTGAGGAGGGCGCGTGGCCCATACTATTTGCTTGTCCTGAGAGCATAGTACAAGCAACGTATTCGATGCAGGTATAGGCTTGTTGCCTCTAAAAATTACCCCAAGGGGCGAGATCAACTCTATTTTGAAGTTGAGGAGGGCGCGTGGCCCATACTATTTGCTTGTCCTGAGAGCATAGTACAAGCAACGTATTCGATGCAGGTATAGGCTTGTTGCCTCAAAAAATTAGCCCAAGGGGCGGGATCAACATTTTTAAAATTTATGCAAGGCACTTGAGCCAAACTATATGTTTTATTTCAGTTTGAGAAATGCCCACAATGCAGGCATAGGCTTGTTGCCTTAAAAAATTCAGCCAAGAGACTGTTTTGGATTGTTTGACATAATTCAACGGTCAAAAAACATCACAAGTGCATGCATTATTAAAGTAACATTACTGACACTGATTGTGTAGTTTTGTTGTCATGCAGCAAGTGTTGCAGGAACATTATTTATCCAATCTTCTTAGCAGAGGGACATTGTTTATCCTTTGTGTCAGAAGAGGACATAATGTTTAAACCGCACTGAGCCAAACGTAACAAATTTGAAAATGTCCCTCTAGGTTTGGGTACTGTCGTCTGAAGGGGTTAAGAACTTTGATGATATCCAGTCCTTGTTAAACTTAATGAGAGTGAGTCTGTCGGCATTTTCTGTTGTCAGCCGTGACCTTCTATCAGTGACAATTCCCCCAGCGGCACTAAAAACACGCTCTGATGTCACACTAGCAGCTGGGCAGGCCAGCAACTCCAAGGCATACAAAGACAGCTCAGTCCAAGCGTGAAGCTTGGAAACCAGTAATTAAAGGGTACAGAGGGGTCGGTTAAGAAGCTGGTAGTGTCACACACATACTCGTTCAACATGTTTGACAATGTTTGTCTCCTAGACAAGGGGACCGTAGGCACAATCCGTTGCAGATTGGAAGGTCTGTTAAACATCGCCCAGTTGGTGGACATCTTACCACCACCTCTTCTTGACAATGTGGCAGTTTGTGTTCGAACCAAAGGCTGCTGTGGCAAAGAGCTGCTTGTTCGTGGTATAGCGGAGTCAGATGGTGAAATTGACATTAAATTGTCAACCACCACACTTTTGAAATAATCCATCGTTAAGCCCCTTGGTGACTGCAACAGCAGCGATGGAAACTTGTCTTTGTAGCGTGGGTCAAGGAATGTTGACAACCAGTAGAGGTCGCTGTCATAGATGTTAATGACGCGTGGATCCTGGGACAGACATTGAGACATGAAGTCAGACATGTGTGCTAGGCTACAAAGACTCATGTCTTCTGTGTCACCTGACTGATGAACAATAGGCATCATGGTCTCAAAATCGGTCTCCGCCTCCTGCTCTTCAGCCCACCCATGCTGTACCGACATAAAACTGGGGTTGGGAGTTCCATCAGGGTGCACCTCAGTACCATGGAGAAATAAATCGTCTTCATCTTCCTCATCACTGTTTTGTTCTGCAGCCAATGTTGCCGGCTGAAATTGGCTTTGCTGGCTCTGATCCTGGATGTTAAAATGTGGATCCATAGCCCTCTGCTGTGCCCTCAATGATTCTGTTTTAAGATTCAGGAGAGAATCTTTAAGCAAACACAGCATGGGGATGGTGAGACTAATAATGGACTCATCACCGCTGACCAGTTTTGTGCAGTAATCGAAGTTCTCTAGAACCTCGCAAAGGTCAGCGATCCAGACCCACTCCATCGTACCAATGTGTCTTGTATTACTTCCTGGGTGACGGGCATGTTGCAGCTGATATTCCGCTATAGCCCTCTGCTGCTCATTGAACCTAGCCAACATATGGAATGTAGAATTCCATCGTGTGGGCATGTCGCAAATTAATCTGTGTTTGGGCAAATTAAATTGCTGTTGAAGGGCAGATAGACTTGCAAGTGCCGTTGATGAATGTCGGAAATGTCCGCAATTTCTACGCACCTTCTCTAGTAGATCAGATAACTCTGGGTAATTTTTCAAGAATTTCTGAACTACAAGATTCAGTACGTGAGCCATGCAAGGCACGTGTTGAAGTTTACCGAGCTTTATTGCTGCAACAAGGTTTCGTCCGTTATCACTGACAACAAGACCTGCTTGTAGTTGCAGTGGGGCCAGCCACTCATCTGTCTGTTGTTTAACACCTTTCCACAGCTCGTTTGCAGTGTGAGGTGTGTCACCTAGACAGATGAGCTTAAGAAGAGCCTGTTGTCGCCTGGCTGATGCAGTACTGCAAAGCTCCCAACTTTGACGTGATGTGGCGGACAAATCAGCAGTGGTCAAGGAAGTTGAAGACGCACATTGTGTTGTAGAAGTATATGAGGCCGCGGACACCCGGAATGATGCTGTGCCCGCTATTCGTGGAGTTGGTAGGATCGCAGATATTCCACTATTACACTTTGGGACACTCTCGACAAGGTTGATCCAGTGAGCTGTCAGGGATATGTATCTGCCCTGTCCACAAGTACTTGTCCAGGTATCAGTTGTCAGGTGAACTTTTCCGCTCACAGCATTTGTCAGTGCACGCTTCAAGTTGTTAACCACGTGCAGATGTAGCGCGGGTATGGCAGTACGTGAAAAAAAATTGCGACTGGGGACAGTGTATCGTGGTGCTGCCACAGCCAACAACTCCCTAAAAGCCTCAGTATCAACAAGCCTAAATGGCAGCATTTCTACAGCTAACAGCTTAGAAATTTGCGCTGTCATTTGTCGAGAAAAAGGGTGTGTGGATGGGTGTTTCCGCTGCCTCTCATACAGCTGTGGAACAGACAACTGGACAATTGGCGCAGACTCACAAGTCACTTGACTACTGTCATATCTCTGGTCTAATGCAGCTTGTGGTGAGATCGTATGAGTAGGAGCTGCTGCATGAACAGTAGATGGTGAAGGACGATTCTGAAGTGGCATAACGGTGTTGAGGTCAGAAGGCCCTGCTGTCGAACCCTGATGGGCCAACCACTGACTAGGGTGCTTAAGAGTCATGTGTTTTCGCATACTGCTGGTGCTCAAGTTTACTTTGCCCTGGCCTCTGCTCAGCCTGGCATAGCAGATGTTACATATAACCACATTTGGTACTGATGGGCTATCTTTGAAAAATTTCCAGACAATGGATGTTCGTCCTTTAGGTTGTGGTGTAGGAACTGAAGGATGAGTCTGGCCAACACAAACTGTAGACACATTTTGGCCAACTGTTCTTAAAGTTGGGGCAACAGTTGGTACAGTTTGTGCAACAGTTGACACAATTTGGGCTACTGTTGTCACAGCTTGGATTCGGGATAAAGGAGTAAGCCTGGGTGCTTTAGGCGGTGGTACATAACCACTTTCCTCCTCCTGGCTGCTCTGTTGGCTCTGCATGTCAAGTGTCCAGGTTGGATCAGTGGTCTCATCATCCACCCCCTCCTCCTCAAAGTCATCTGGATAACGTGACTGGTCAGGCTGGCCAGATGAGATGTGTGTCTCATCATCATCATCATCCTCCACCTCCTGAGACGGCCTATGGCTTTGTTGAAAGGGACGTTCTTCAGGACGAGGTGAATCCAAACGTTGTCCATAGATGGAATGTACGTCTGGTTCAAGTATCTGTTCAGGCAGTGACAAAGAAAGGTCCGGTTGTCTGAATGGCTGATAAGAACCAAATAAATCTTCCGAATGCCCAAGTTCGCGGTCTAAATTTTCCTCCGTCTGGCGATGGCTTGAGGAAATAGGAAGATTTTGTGGATTAGATGACCCCGCGTTGTCAGTAGCGGCACTTGAATATGGTGTAAAGGATGATTGTGTGCTGCCAGAACCCGTGGTTGATGTCTTGTCAGCCATCCAAGATGTTATTTGGTCTTGATCTTCCGGCCTCAAGACACGTTTCGGTTGAGTACTGGGAAATTTAGACAGCAGGAAGGTGGATCGATCAATCCTTGTCTGTCTACTTCTACCAGTGCCTTGTTGTTCACGACTGCTAGGGCCCCGACCTCGTCCCTGTCCCTTAGCAGACTGGTTTTTGGGAATTTGGTGTTTTTGGGACATTGTTGACAAATGCACAGCCACCGAGATGGAGTTTGGTGTTGCTGTAGGCGTCACTTACTGGCGGGTTAAGTGTGTGCTAACACTTGACAGTGAAGCACTACACTATTCCCTGAAAAAATTAGAAAGTGCGCACAGCCACCGAGATGGAGTTTGGTGTTGCTGTAGGCGTCACTTACTGGCGGGTTAAGTGTGTGCTAACACTTGACAGTGAAGCACTACACTATTCCCTGAAAAAATTAGAAAGTGCGCACAGCCACCGAGATGGAGTTTGGTGTTGCTGTAGGCGTCACTTACTGGCGGGTTAAGTGTGTGCTAACACTTGACAGTGAAGCACTACACTATTCCCTGAAAAAATTAGAAAGTGCGCACAGCCACCGAGATGGAGTTTGGTGTTGCTGTAGGCGTCACTTACTGGCGGGTTAAGTGTGTGCTAACACTTGACAGTGAAGCACTACACTATTCCCTGAAAAAATTAGAAAGTGCGCACAGCCACCGAGATGGAGTTTGGTGTTGCTGTAGGCGTCACTTACTGGCGGTTAAGTGTGTGCTAACACTTGACAGTGAAGCACTACACTATTCCCTGAAAAAATTAGAAAGTGCGCACAGCCACCGAGATGGAGTTTGGTGTTGCTGTAGGCGTCACTTACTGGCGGGTTAAGTGTGTGCTAACACTTGACAGTGAAGCACTACACTATTCCCTGAAAAAATTAGAAAGTGCGCACAGCCACCGAGATGGAGTTTGGTGTTGCTGAGGCGTCACTTACTGGCGGGTTAAGTGTGTGCTAACACTTGACAGTGAAGCACTACACTATTCCCTGAAAAAATTAGAAAGTGCGCACAGCCACCGAGATGGAGTTTGGTGTTGCTGTAGGCGTCACTTACTGGCGGGTTAAGTGTGTGCTAACACTTGACAGTGAAGCACTACACTATTCCCTGAAAAAATTAGAAAGTGCGCACAGCCACCGAGATGGAGTTTGGTGTTGCTGTAGGCGTCACTTACTGGCGGGTTAAGTGTGTGCTAACACTTGACAGTGAAGCACTACACTATTCCCTGAAAAAATTAGAAAGTGCGCACAGCCACCGAGATGGAGTTTGGTGTTGCTGCAGGCGTCACTTACTGGCGGGTTAAGTGTGTGCTAACACTTGACAGTGAAGCACTACACTATTCCCTGAAAAAATTAGAAAGTGCGCACAGCCACCGAGATGGAGTTTGGTGTTTGCTGTAGGCGTCACTTACTGGCGGGTTAAGTGTGTGCTAACACTTGACAGTGAAGCACTACACTATTCCCTGAAAAAATTAGAAAGTGCGCACAGCCACCGAGATGGAGTTTGGTGTTGCTGTAGGCGTCACTTACTGGCGGGTTAAGTGTGTGCTAACACTTGACAGTGAAGCACTACACTATTCCCTGAAAAAATTAGAAAGTGCGCACAGCCACCGAGATGGAGTTTGGGTGTTGCTGCAGAGCGTCACTTACTGGCGGGTTAAGTGTGTGCTAACACTTGACAGTGAAGCACTACACTATTCCCTGAAAAAATTAGAAAGTGCGCACAGCACCGAGATGGAGTTTGGTGTTGCTGTAGGCGTCACTTACTGGCGGGTTAAGTGTGTGCTAACACTTGACAGTGAAGCACTACACTATTCCCTGAAAAAATTAGAAAGTGCGCACAGCCACCGAGATGGAGTTTGGTGTTGCTGTAGGCGTCACTTACTGGCGGGTTAAGTGTGTGCTAACACTTGACAGTGAAGCACTACACTATTCCCTGAAAAAATTAGAAAGTGCGCACAGCCACCGAGATGGAGTTTGGTGTTGCTGTAGGCGTCACTTACTGGCGGGTTAAGTGTGTGCTAACACTTGACAGTGAAGCACTACACTATTCCCTGAAAAAATTAGAAAGTGCGCACAGCCACCGAGATGGAGTTTGGTGTTGCTGCAGGCGTCACTTACTGGCGGGTTAAGTGTGTGCTAACACTTGACAGTGAAGCACTACACTATTCCCTGAAAAAATTAGAAAGTGCGCACAGCCACCGAGATGGAGTTTGGTGTTGCTGCAGGCGTCACTTACTGGCGGTTAAGTGTGTGCTAACACTTGACAGTGAAGCACTACACTATTCCCTGAAAAAATTAGAAAGTGCGCACAGCCACCGAGATGGAGTTTGGTGTTGCTGCAGGCGTCACTTACTGGCGGGTTAAGTGTGCTAACACTTGACAGTGAAGCACTACACTATTCCCTGAAAAAATTAGAAAGTGCGCACAGCCACCGAGATGGAGTTTGGTGTTGCTGTAGCGCACTTACTGGCGGTTAAGTGTGTGCTAACACTTGACAGTGAAGCACTACACTATTCCCTGAAAAAATTAGAAAGTGCGCACAGCCACCGAGATGGAGTTTGGTGTTGCTGCAGGCGTCACTTACTGGCGGGTTAAGTGTGTGCTAACACTTGACAGTGAAGCACTACACTATTCCCTGAAAAAATTAGAAAGTGCGCACAGCCACCGAGATGGAGTTTGGTGTTGCTGTAGGCGTCACTTACTGGCGGGTTAAGTGTGTGCTAACACTTGACAGTGAAGCACTACACTATTCCCTGAAAAAATTAGAAAGTGCGCACAGCCACCGAGATGGAGTTTGGTGTTGCTGTAGGCGTCACTTACTGGCGGGTTAAGTGTGTGCTAACACTTGACAGTGAAGCACTACACTATTCCCTGAAAAAATTAGAAAGTGCGCACAGCCACCGAGATGGAGTTTGGTGTTGCTGTAGGCGTCACTTACTGGCGGGTTAAGTGTGTGCTAACACTTGACAGTGAAGCACTACACTATTCCCTGAAAAAATTAGAAAGTGCGCACAGCCACCGAGATGGAGTTTGGTGTTGCTGCAGGCGTCACTTACTGGCGGGTTAAGTGTGTGCTAACACTTGACAGTGAAGCACTACACTATTCCCTGAAAAAATTAGAAAGTGCGCACAGCCACCGAGATGGAGTTTGGTGTTGCTGCAGCGTCACTTACTGCGGGTTAAGTGTGTGCTAACACTTGACAGTGAAGCACTACACTATTCCCTGAAAAATTAGAAAGTGCGCACAGCCACCGAGATGGAGTTTGGTGTTGCTGCAGGCGTCACTTACTGGCGGGTTAAGTGTGTGCTAACACTTGACAGTGAAGCACTACACTATTCCCTGAAAAAATTAGAAAGTGCGCACAGCCACCGAGATGGAGTTTGGTGTTGCTGTAGGCGTCACTTACTGGCGGGTTAAGTGTGTGCTAACACTTGACAGTGAAGCACTACACTATTCCCTGAAAAAATTAGAAAGTGCGCACAGCCACCGAGATGGAGTTTGGTGTTGCTGTAGGCGTCACTTACTGGCGGGTTAAGTGTGTGCTAACACTTGACAGTGAAGCACTACACTATTCCCTGAAAAAATTAGAAAGTGCGCACAGCCACCGAGATGGAGTTTGGTGTTGCTGTAGGCGTCACTTACTGGCGGGTTAAGTGTGTGCTAACACTTGACAGTGAAGCACTACACTATTCCCTGAAAAAATTAGAAAGTGCGCACAGCCACCGAGATGGAGTTTGGTGTTGCTGTAGGCGTCACTTACTGGCGGGTTAAGTGTGTGCTAACACTTGGCAGTGAAGCAGCACACTATTCCCTGAAAAAAATTATTAAGTGCGCACAATTAGTCGCAGAAGTAGGTGGCGTACGTGCTATTTGCAGCTAGGAGAGCAGCAACGCACTGTTCTGCCACAGACAAAATAACGCTGAAGGGGTTTTTAGGACCCAAAATCTATCAGCTGGCAAAAAATTGTAAATAGTACCTCAGCTAAGCCTCTCACTTCAGCTATTAGAACAGCTGAGTGAGTAAGCGAAGCTATGAGGTCGCTCCTGTGAACACTGTAAAGGCTGCAGCTCCCTGCTTCCCTGCCTGCCTACAGTGTCACTGTACACAGTACTCCTCTGTCCTCCTGCTAGCTCTCACAAGAGCTGTTTGGGTTAATATAAGGAATCTTGAAGTTCCCTACACTCACTGACAATCCCTATGATCTGCTCCAGAATCTACCTCACCCTGTTCTAGCTCAGATCTTCAGAGAAATGTGCTCAAAATGGCGGTGGCAAGGCTTATATACAGCCTTGCCTGTCATCGATGACATAGCCATCACGATGGACAGAAGCCAATCATAGTAATGCCACAAGAAGAGGGCTGTGGCATTACTGAATAAGATTGGCTAACATCCTTGTCCATCTTCACAAGTTTGTCTGACCTAACACGCTAGGCTGTCTCGGAAGATTTGTCGGAACATAACAGATTCTGTATTCGCGAGTCCCGAATACAGAATACAGGACTCGGATTCGTAGACTCGCTAGGATTCGCTAGGAGTCGCTACGACTCGCTCGGAATCGCTACTTACAGCGGGTATCCGTGAAGCGGTGCCATTCTCTAAACGATTTGGGGGAGATTCAACCTACATAGCGATGTGATATAGCGAGTCTCGCTAGTAAAACTAGGATTCCCATTTACTTGCATTGGACTCGCTACTTTGCGAGTCCTCGCTGGGAAACTCGCCGAGTAGCGAGTCCTGCGAGTCCCTTACTACTCGCCGAGTAACGAGTCCTAGCGAGTAGATTCGCCCATCACTATATTTAATATAATAACTTAGACAATGTATACAGTATAAAGAAGTACCCATTTGACCAAATTTTAATTGCATAAAGCGGCATAAAAGCCCACATATGCAGCATTACACCACTAGTAGCGGCAGACGGTTAGGACCCAAAAAGATGAAAAGCACCTTAGCGCAGTTATTGGGCACTTTTGCAGTGGCCACTACTAAAGCTAAGTCTTCTCAAGTTTGTATTCTCAAGCAGATTTTGCAAAGTCACTTTTCCTATATCTCTATTAGCTGTGCAGATAGCCCTGCTATTCATTGTTAGCCATTTTGCTATTTCACATATCTTATGATGTGTAGTGTTGCAGCACATATATTCTTTAATTTTCATGTTTTTTTCTTGCTTGCACCTTCACATAAAGGTGATGCCACTTACATAAAATAGACTTGTTCATGGTGTGCAAATATATCAAATATTTTATTTTCAAAACTGATTTGCTACTTAGGAAGCCAGCATAAAGGTTAGAATCACAACATATATTGTTGTATCTGACATAACTACAATCATAAATCTTTCCCCCAGGTTCCAAATTCTTCTTTTTCTTCACACTGAAAATGCTAAAGCTACCACCAGCCACCACTAAAAAGGGCCTACTAATTCTGAGAACAGCATAACAGAAGATGAGATTATAAGCACTCTTTTCAGACATGATGGACACTTGTCTGCCTGTGTTTCTCAAAATTCATTTATTCAGGAAAGGGTTGAGGACTGTAAAAGCAGAGATCAACCAAAACAGTGCAGCAGATCAAATGCACTTTATTCTTATGTCCCTTTAAAATCAGAAGATACCCATCAGTGCCATTAGCTCAGAAGTGGCTGCAACCAGTGGGACCCAGCTACACCAATTTACTCTTCAAGAAAGTCTGGTGTGATGCAGCAGCTTGCTGCATTGACAATGTGTATGCTGGGACTTGAGGTTCCACAAATTCAGGTAATGCATTACAAGTGCTGGACTACAGGGGAGTTAAAAGCCAGGGGATCATCTGTCTGAAGCTGACACTCCTGGGGTCTGAGGGAATATAATCTCTGTGTGAATGGGATTAGTCTGTCTCTAATGCAAGGAAGGGCTCTGTATGTTTGGGAGTGGCTGGAGACTCCATTTTCCTGGAGACAGACTGATGACACACGAGGTCTTTGGAGTTTGATGTAGCTCCTGGAGCCATACTCTGTCTGGAGACAGAGTGAGAGGAACCTGTTGTGCCCTCCTGTATTCCAAGACTTGGAGAAGCCTGTATGAACTCTGCTAAGCTCAAGAGCAGGTAAACCCAGAGTGGGACCTTGTGTGTGCTGCCTGAGTTCAGTAAATGAACAGTACGAGATATCCACTGTAGAAACGGACCAGAGGTCATGATTGTTTTCCTAATGTGTATGGAATACCCGCTGATGTTAATGGACTGTAGGTTGTTCCTGTCATAAGTGCCTAAGACTAGGGTAAGACTTGCGTCATGCGTTTTCTAAATGTATGCACTATTTTTATGTGCAAATCTTGAAAAACGCATGCGTTAGTGCACCCATAGGCTCCAATGCAAAAAACGTAATGCAAATGTGCACTGCGTTGGACAAGTGCAAAAGAGTGCAAAAAAACGCGGTATGAAGCGTTTTTTGGTGCTTTTGCAAAAACGCATGGTTTTTTTAACATGGGAGTCTATGGGGAACGCATGCGCTACCGCATGGTACATATATGTACCATGCATTAACGCATGCGTTGATGCATGCGCTAAAAATGAAAAAACATGCCATAAAAATGGCAAGGGGCAAAAAAAGGATCCTTTAATGCATCCTTGCAACAGATGCAAGCTCCCAAATGTGACCCTAGCCTAAGGTTGGCATATGGTTTAGTTTGCACCAATTGTGTATGACTGATAATAAACCGTAATGGACTATTGTTTATAAGAACTGTTGCTGTGTTTCTGAACATTGCATAGTAAGCGAGTGTCCCCAACACTCTATGTAAGCGCTACCGCTCATTGGCTAAAGATATTTTGAAAGTAATTCAGCCAAAACACATATCTTCAGCATGGAACAAGGAAAGCAACTCAAATATGAACAAAAATATAGGAACTGAGGTACAGAAAGATGGCAGCAGATGCTCTGAACTGGTGAGGTAAAATGTGAAATATTTGGCCGTAGCAGAAAGCAGTTTGTTTCCAAACGGCTGGAGAATAGTGCAATATTTGTCTATAGGCAGCAGTGTAGAGTGGTGAAGAGACTCCCTCCATGTTTGGGACTGCATTTCAGAAAATGGCTTTGGGAACTTTGTCAAGATTATAATGTCCTCATTACTGAGAAATACAGGCAGATATTTTTTCCACTATTAAATACTATTAAGAAGGTGTCAGACTGTGTCCAAATTTATTTTGCGGCTGAAAAATTACTCCAAATATACCTACAAAATCATTAATGGTACCTTTACACGCCGCCACTGCAGGATGGATACCAACGGCTACTTCACATGCACGAGCACGCCCAAACGGTTACAAACGGTAAACGCACCTCCTTTACACGCCGCCACAAGGTGCGCTACGCTACGCTACATCTACAGCTAGATACATCGCCGGGGTGTCTCAAGTAGCCATCTGTAGCTCATTTACACACCGCTACACAGCTACTATGGGCGTACCTGGTGCAGCAGGGACAGCACATAGCGTGCTACAATTGTGATTACGAGACTCCGTACGGTGATAGGACAAAGCAATAATACCATGATTGGCAGCATCGCAGGAGGCTGATTAATACTTGACGCTCGAGCAATTGTGTAGTGTGACTCGTCAGCTCCTTAAATATGCCGCCTGTGGGCGACAACCAATCGCAACGCAGGAGCTTCCTCCAATGATCGCAGATGGGCGCGGTAACACGGAGCCTGGTGACGCCTTAGCTACATTGCAGCTACATCGCCGGGTGTCCAGAGTTCCTTCTGTGGGTTCTTACACGCCGAGAAGCTCGCTACAATCGGCGATGTAGCATCTGTTTATGGGCAGTGCACGGATACAGAGTTCTTAGCCGCTGTGTCGTCCGTCTTCAGACGCCGCTACTACGGGCGTATTGGCGCGACAAGCTACATTGTAGCTGTAGCGGGTTGTATGCATCTGTTGTGCGCGTGTAAAGGTACCATAAGAACTGTCTTCAATGGAAAGAAGAATTCCTGAAAGTGATGATATTTAGCTGTGATTTAAACATCATTGAGTCTGTCTAGGATTATGTATCGCTGGGCAGTAGCTGTGGACGAGTTACAATACTGTCCATGAAAGCCATCTTTTCAACCCAGGTTTCATGTCTTGTCTTCCTCTTAAAAGAATAAGTTAACCAGTATAGCCAAACTTAGCTTCAAGCTTCTTAATGCTAGACACTCACTTTGTCTCCATTTATTCCTTAACTTTTTCTGAGTTATAACTCGAGGACACACTGTAGGCATACTGTCCAGGGCCTTCTCACTCAGTCACTTAGTCCTATGGTCAGACCTACTTCAGCAGAACATTCTTTAACTCGATCACTCTCTCTTTTTCTCGGTACTCTGGATCTCTTTATCATTTTTCTCAGTCTCCATTCAATGTATGGATGCCCACATCATGTGGCTTTAAGCTAGCCAGACCATAGGTCTGTCTCTCTGTCATGCTGGGCCCTATCTGACATTCTGACAGGAAACTGTTGCTGTTCATGCAGACAAGTGTCTCCCACACTAGGCTAATCCCAAAAGTTAACTGTTTATTCTCTACTGTTGATATATCACAAACATCACTACATAACGCAGATATCACTACAGATGTCACAATTTACATTACAAACTCATCACATTATATATATAAACAACTGTGGTTTCAAGGGAGAACATGGGCCATAAGTCCATCTCCTTACATTTACGTGAGTTAAAGGATTTTCAAAAGCCCACATCCACAGAAGATCTGTGATTGGTTCTCCAAGATGTTTGGTGCAAATACCCTGCGGAGTTCCTTCAAAAACTTTGTGTAAGTCTATGTTGAAGAATTGATGCTTTAGATACTGCTTTAAAAGCACAGGGTGGTCATACAAAATGTTGATTTAACTTAGATTTCTCTTAAGTTCATTCACTTTGCATTTAATTTAAAAAATGAAAATAAATTATTATAACTTCTAATTTGATAACATTCTTACTTTCAGCATTTTTTCCACATCTGCCTAAAACATTTGCAAACTATTGTATGACATTAACAAATCAGTGTTTCAGAATTGCACACTCAATCTCCCCACCACATATGGGTAACTTCCAGCCAGAAGTATTATAGTCTCACTTGGCTGTCAATATATGACAGTAATTAGTCAGAATTCAACCAATTTCTGTTTCCTAAAGAGCCTGAGTGATGACAAAAGCAGATCCGATTTTTTTCTTCTATAGTATAACTAATTATCTAAATATTTGACAAGTTTTATATTTTGGTATTTTTACTATGATGTTTAGTGGGAGGGGATAGCTCCTCTTCATGTAAACTGTATAAATCTACCTGTAAGCTTCCCCAGGAAAACCCCATTACCTCACTATGAAGTAGGAGAAGCAGTTCCATACCAGAATCTTTTCCTTGAGTTTCATTGCAGTTATGTGATCTACCTCCATGACAGATGTGATAGTGGTAGTCCTATTTCTTAAAATATTATGTATGTCCAAAACCTATTGTCATGAAAGCCTAGTGGGAGTGAAGCCTCAGGCTTTATGCTTGTAATTATGGCAAGTCAAAAGTTGTCATATAACCTATTATTTAGATGATAAAACACACTTTTTTTCCCCAAAATTGGAGGGCAAATGAGAGTGTATCAAATATTTCAGATGTAGCTTACCGGGAGGGCAAGGTGGCAGCAGCACAGGGTCACAGGAGCCAGAGCTGCCGCAGCAGGTGATCAACAGAAGCACCAGTGGGGCAATGTTGTGGCCTGGGCTGGGAGGAGGGGGTGTCAGCTCAAGGTGCACACCCTTGATTGTAGTCCATTACGTCCACCTTGGCGGTGGACGTAATGGACTACAGGAAAATTGCTTTGGAGGTCCTTTAGACATCAATATGCACATGCACTGGCTTTGATCTCCCAATAGTGGATGCAATGGACTCCAGGAAAATGGCTATGGAGGACCCCTAGGCCTAAATATGCACATGTCCTGTTTCCACAGCCATTTTCCTGGAGTCCATCACATCCACCATCGTGAGATCAATGGCGCCTGCCTTGCACCATTGGCACACACTTTCAGCTGACTTTGCACAATGTCACGTGACACTACAGCATGGCACCAAGCAAAAAAAACAGCCTGGAGAAAGAAATGTTATTGTATTTTTTGGACTATAAGATGCAGTGGACCATGAGATGCACCCAGATTTTAGAGGAGGAAAATGGGGGAAAAATTTTGAAGCAAAAAATGTCTGCATGATGCATTGTTATGGGGGATCTGCTGCTGAAACTGTAATGGGAGTAATGTCCCCAATTTCTGTAGAATTGTCCCCATGCTGGGCCCTTTACAGCTTTATATGTCCCCCACCATTTTATATATCTCCTCCATCCTGGTATATGTGCACATATCCTGATATGTGCCCCATGTCCCGGTATATGATCCAACATCCAGGTATATGTGCTTATATCCTGGTATGTGCCCCATAACCTGGCCTGTGAGCCCCCATCACAGCACACACTTAAAAAAATAAACTATTGTGCTTAGCTCACATAATTTCCCCACAGCACCACGCCATCATACTGCCTTATTTTGTTCAGCAACTGATGATCAGCTTGTGAACAGACAGCGATAACAACACTGTCATGCACCATTGCTTCACACACCGTATCACCAGCCGGCACAAAGACAGGAGGATGTTGTGATGCTGCAGGGTAGTAATGGGAGATGAGTATAATATTTTGCCTGGGATGTTCACTGCTCCCATGCTAATGATGATATGTGGGAAGCAGTGAATATCCACATATATGTCACCCACGGCTGCAGCTGCAGCTAATGATCTTGTGTGCCGGATGTTTAAGGTAATGTAATATTCCCTCTACTCCGCTAATCATTCTGCCCACCTCGCAGTGCGGGTTTCAGTGCTTAGAGGTGATGGGTGAGTGGAGAGATGAAATACATTTACTTAAACAGTGGACCAACGTGATCACCGGCAGCAGCTGCAGCCTGTGCGAGCCTCCGGTGACCCACTCCAAAGCCACTGCCACCTTCCCCACAGCACAGCAAGGTAACATATATTCAGACTATAAGACACATTCCTACTTTCCCCAAAAAACTTTGGGAAATAAAGCGCGTCTTATATTTAAAAAAATACAGCAGTTTTTTTTTTATTTAATTTCAACATATGTTGGCAAATACAAAGGGGGTAGGAGGTTTGCTAATACAAGGGGGGAATGGAAGGGGGTATATTGTCTGATATCTGTAATTACAATGGGGAAGAGGGAGATGGATGTGAACTGAAGTCTGCTATTATAAAGGGGGAAAGGGGTGTAGTCTGAGATCATCTATTTAAAGGGGGTGGAGATGTATCTACAGACCTCTGATCAGATACTCTCCTTCCTTGCAATCGCAGCCCTCAGATCAGAGGTCTGCCATTACAAGAGGGGGAAGAAGACATCTGATATGAGATCGGTAATTACACAAGTCTACCAGAACTGTGCCTGATCCACACAATCCCACCCCGAATAAAATATTATTATTATTATTTTCTTATTTTATTAAATCTGTTAGCGCATTATTTAGCTAAGATATAGTTTTTTTCTTGTTTTCCTCCTGTAAAACGTAGGTGTGTCTTATAATTAGTTGCATCTTATAAAGCAAAAAATATGGTACCGTATTTTTTGCTTTATAAGACGCACCTGATTATAAGACACCCCCCAAATTTAGTGAAGGAATAGAGAAAAAAATAATTTTTTAATGTTAATGGGGTCCATCTTATAATGCCAGTGTCTGTCTAAGAAATCATATAGGGTTTATGTCCCTCATAGCCCCTCATCCTGGTACATTGTCCCTCATCCTGGGATATAGCCCCACATCCTAAAAGTAGCCCCTCACTCTGGATATGGTCCCCTTATATTGGATATAGCCCCTACTGCATGGCGAATGTCCCCTACTGCATGGCGCACGTCCCCTACTGCATGGCGCACGTCCCCTACTGCATGGCGCACGCCCCCTACTGCATGGCACACGCCCCTACTGCATGGCAGAAGTCCCCTACTGCATGGCGCTCATCCCCTATGCATGGCGCAAGTCCCCTGTGCATGGCAAACATCCCCTATGTATGGCACAAGTCTCCTACACATGGCACAAGTCTCCTATGCATGGCACATGTCCCCTATGCGTGAAACACCTCCCCTATGCATGACACACGTCCCCTATTTATGGAACATGCCCCCCTGTGTTAAATATTGCCCCCATGCTGCTGCCCATAGTAAAATAACAAACTCTTTACTTACCTTTCCCAGCACTGATCTCCCGGTATTTCCTTCCGTGCTGCTGCGCTCCTACACTTCCTGCGTTGCCGGTCATGTGATCAGCACGGCAGAGTGACATCATCTCTGCATGCCCGATCACAGTTAGAGCAGGGAGACCGGAGAGACACCAGGGGATCAGCGCTGGAAGAGGTAAGTAAAGCTTAAAGCCACGGTGATGGAGAGCGACTATGCATATTATATGAGTGGGAGCAGGAGATCTCCCACTGCCTCCACCAGCTCGCCCCAGCCCCAGACAGGCTCCAGAGTTCCCTCACCTCCCCTGGACCCTGCAGTACATAATCTGTATATTCAGATTATAAGATGCACGCCCCACTTTCCCCCAAAATTTGGGGGAATAAAAGTGCGTCTTATAATGTGAAAAATACGGTAATTACTCAGCTATGGAAAGTAATAAAATAAGGCCTGTAAGAGCTTAGATTAGTAATAAATGTAATTGTTTATTTACATTTAAAATGTGTCAGAAATCCATAATTTATAATGTCACAATTTTGAAATGTGCATCACAAGTAGGGATCAGCTTGCCAATATTCTTGTATGTGCATGTAAAATTAAATACCCTGAAGGTGATATGAATTAGCAACAATTTACTTACTTTACAAAAATAAGGAAATGAGGGCTATGGCACAAGGTCGCATACTGACACAGTTGGTAGGTATAAAACAGATTAGGTTGCAATAGTGACTATAGTAATACAGATACACAGGATGTAAGTATGATACTACAGTACTTACACATTATCGTTCACCTCTTAACATTCAATAATGGTCACCATCAATGATATTTTATTCCTAATTCCTTAACCAGGGAAATGGCAGTGTCATTTCTCTACCCATCACCAGCACACAGGCGTTAATGGGGGTTAATGATACTACTCGCTAGGCTGCAAGTTCAAGTTGGTGGGTAACGTCTCAAACAGAGAACGCTAGCCATCTTTGTTCCCTGAAGAGTGGACCCATTTCCCATTTGGTACTGTACATTTGCCCCAAGAATCAATAACCCACAAAGACGGTCCTCCTCTATAGCCGGTTCGTCTCTTGGGTCTGATCAGGGATCTTTCTCTGGAATAGGTCACGGTCTTCCTCTAGAACTGGTCATGTTCTTTATCTGAAAATGGTCAGGTTTTTCCTCTGGAACTATTCATGGTCTTTCCTCTCAGTTCTGGTCATGAATGTTTGGCTATATGCCTGCTCCACTGAACACACAACTGTCTCCTTCAGGTACAAGTGCCAATTCCAACCTTCTTTGCTTTCCGGGACAATTAAAATTCTTAACTGCACCATAGCTGTCACCTGATCTGGTGCCTCTTCTTATTTACTCACTAGAACACATATATTTACTCTTTGGTTCCTACTTTTGTTGTTTTCTAGTCTCACCAACTTTGGTCAGCAATGGTTTAAACACAATTGTGTGTGTCTCTTCACTCCTCAATCCCTTTACAAGACCTCATCCTAAAATGCAATTCTACCTTGAATAAATGTGATGAGATACCAAGATTAATCAATTTGACTGTATTAAGGAAATTTGATGCAACATCTCTGAAGAAATATGAGAAATGAAACAGTATGAAATGTAAGTACGATATACTGCGTATAGCCGAGTTTTTCAGCAAAAATATGGGCTGAAAAGTACCCCCTCGGCTTATACCGAGTCAGTGCGGGGGCTTGCTGTATAACAGCGGTATAAAGCAGCCCCCGCATCTTCCAGTAATGCAGGGCACCCCCCTCATGTTCGGTCACTGTAAAAGCAAGTTATACTTATCAGTGCCCGCTGCGTCCGCGAGCCGCATTCTGCTGACATGCGATCCTCCATCTTCATGCATCTTCTTCCTGCATTGCTGCGAAGTCGCATGGCAATAGGTGCATTACGGACGACAGGAAACAGTATGAGTCGCATGAAACGGAAGGATCGGTATGTCGGCAGATTGAGTAGGCTGAGATCTGCAGCAGGCACTGATAAGTATTTAAATTTGCTTTACAGGTGACCGGAGCATGATGGGGGGCCCTGCATTACTGGTGCTACTGATATACTACCCACTGGGGCTGCTGTTATATAGGGGCCCTGCATTACTGGGGCTGCAAAACACTGTGCTGCTGTATTAAGGTGCTGCAATACCATCTGGGGCTGTAATAAAGGGGCTTGTGTACACCACTGGGGCTGCAATACCACTGGGCTGCTGTATATAGGGGCTGCAAACCTACTGGGGCATGCTTATATACCACTGGGGCTGGTTATATAGGGGTGTGTATACATTCACACTGGGCTGGACATACCATTGGGCTGCTGTATATAGGGGTCTGCATATCCATGGGGCTGCAATACCACTGGGGCTGCTGTGTATAGGGCCCTGCATACTGGGCTGCAATACCACTGGGGCTGCTGTATATAGGGGCTGCAATACCATGGGGCTGCAATACCACTGGGTGCTGTATATAGGGGCCCTCATTACTGGCTGCAATACCACTGGCTGCTGTGTATATAGGGACTGCAATACCCTGGGGCTGCAATACCAATGGGGCTGCTGTATATAGGGGCTGGCCAATACACTGGGGCTGCTATACACTGGGCTGCTGTATATGGGGCTGCTGAAATCCAAACTTGGGCCATGTTACACTGTGGGCTGCTGTATTAGGTGGGCTGACAATACCACTGGGCTGCTGTATTATACCACTGGGCTGCTGTATATCTACTGCTGGGGACTGTTATACCATCTGGGGGCTGTTATACCTGTGCTGGGGCCCCCTCGGCTTATACATGAGTCAATAGATTTTCCCAGGTTTTGGGGGCAAAGTAGGGGGGTGCTTATACACGTGTCGGCTTATACACATTATACGGTATGTCTCTACAATTGAAGTGGAGGTTTGTGACTCATCTGAATGAGATTATGATAGCGAAAGATTATAGCCAATACCAAAATGTCATTGGCATAACTGAGAGGACAGATCTGATTTTACATTGAAAAAGAACGAGATTAAAGTAATAAAAAAACAAATGTTTGGGAAAATATCTTTCTGCAAATAAAGTATGAATTGTATCCAGAAAGAAGCACATCAACATGATTATAAATGAACAATGGCAATATGATTTGTGGCACTGGCAATAATGCCATGTTTAATTAATAATCTTATTATTATCTGGGAAACTAATTTTGCTGTTTGAATGTCAATCTGAAATGTAAATTACCGTACTTCAGGTGGTGACAAATATTCAAATGAGAACTGTGACTAATCCAGTTTATCTGAAGTCTTCAGTACTCCCTAATGGCATGCACATGTCTAATTTATACAATTAGAAGTATTAAGGTCATTATTTATTTATTTTATTAATAATTTAGTTGTTACCATTATATGCAGTCATTATGATGGTATAATGGATTCCCATACTTGCAAATTACTGTCATCAGTAAAACAAGGAAAAACAGCTCTCCCAACATATGTGTGTCTATAAATATGCACAGCCATTTGGTAAATTCAAAAAAGTTCATTTTTTTCTCATTAATGTACATTCTGCACCCCATCTTCACTGAAAAAAAGAAGTGTAGATATTTGTGCAAATTTATTAAACAAGAAAAACTGAAATATCACATGGTCATAAGTATTCAGTATTGAGTAGAAGCAACCTTTTGAGCTAGTACAGCCATGAGTTATCTTGGGAATGATGCAACACGTTTTTCACACCTGGATTTGGGGATCCTCTGCCATTCTTCCTTGCAGATCCTCTCCAGTTCTGTCAGGTTGGATGGTGAATGTTGGTGGACAGTCATTTTCATGTCTCTGCAGAGATGCTCAATAGGGTTTAGGTGAGGGCTCTGTCTGGGCCAGTCAAGAATGGTCACAGAGTTGAAGCCACTCCTTTGTTATTTTAGCTGTGTACTTAGGGTCATTGTCTTGTTGGAAGGTGAACCTTTGGTCAAGTCTGAGGTCCAGAGCACTCTAAAAGAGGTTTTCATCCAGGATATCTCTGTACTTGGCTGCATTCATGTTTCCTTCAATTGCATCCAGTCGTCTTGTCCCTGCAACTGAAATACACCCCTATAGCATGATGTTGCCACCACCATGTTTCACTGTTGGGATTGTATTGGGCAGGTGATGAGCAGTACATGGTTTTCTCCACACATACCACTTAGAATTATCATCAAAACATTTTATCTTCATCTCATCAGACCAGAGAATCTTAATTCTCATAGTCTGGGAGTCTCCTGTGTTTTTTTGCAAACTTCATGCAGACTTTCATATGTCTTGCACTAAGGAGAGGCTTCCATTAGGCCACTCTGCATTAAAGGCCGGACTGATGGAGGGCTGCAGTGATAGTTGATTTGGTGGACCTTTCTCCCATCTCCCTACTGCATCTCTGGAGCTCAGCCACAGTGATCTTGGGGTTCTTCTTTACCTCTCTCTCCTACGATTGCTCAGTTTGGCTGGGGCGGCCAAGTCCAAGAAGACTTCTGGTGGTCCCGAACTTCTTCCATTTAAGGATTATGGAGGCTACTGTGCTCTTGGGAACCTTGGGTACTGCAGAAATTTTTTTATAACCATGGCCAGATCTGTGTCTTCCCACAATTTTGTCTCTGAGCTCCTTGGGCAGTTCGTTTGACCTCATGATTCTCATTTGATCTGATAAAGCAGGTGTGTGCCTTTCCAAATCCAGTCCTATCAGTTTAATTAAACAAAGCTGGACAATGAAGGAGTAAAACCATCTCAAGGAGGATCACAAGGAAATGGACAGCATGCGACTTAAAAATGAGTGTCTGAGCAAAGGGTCTGAATACTTATGACCATGTGATATTTCAGTTTTTTCTTTTTTAACCCTGCTGTTCTATTCGGTTAAAAATAGCCAAATTTGAAGTTTTTTATTTCATCTTCATTTGCTTATTAACAGCCATGTTCACACACAGTATAATAATGCAACATGTATTCAAATAAAACACTTAAAATAGCTAAAAACTCAAGACTTTAATAGGTCCAGTAAAAAAAGACCAGAACATTATACCGTATATACTCGTGTATAACCCGACCGTGTATAAGCCGACCCCCCTACTTTTGCCCCCAAAAACTGGGAAAACTTATTGACTCGCGTATAAGCCGAGGGTGGACTCCAGCACAGGTATACAACCCCCAGCAGTGAGGTATACAGCAGCCTCCCCAGTGGTAGTATACAGCAGCAGCCCCAGTGGTAGTATACAGCAGCCCCAGAGGTATATGCAGCCCCAGAGGTATATGCAGCCCCAGAGGTATATACAGCAGCCCTAGTGGTGTATACAGCAGCCCCAGTGGTAGTATACAGCAGCCCTTAGGTAGTATACAGCAGCCCCAGTGCTGTATACAGCAGCAGCCCCAGGGCTGTATACAGCAGAAGCCCCAGGGCTGTATACAGCAGAAGCCCCAGGGCTGTATACAGCAGAAGCCCCAGGGCTGTATACAGCAGAAGCCCCAGGGCTGTATACAGCAGCAGCCCCAGGGCTGTATACAGCCGCAGCCCCGGGCTGTATTACAGACGCAGCCCAGGGCTGTATACAGCCGCAGCCCCAGGGCTGTATACAGCCGCAGCCCCAGGGCTGTATACAGCCGCAGCCCCGGAGGTATACAGGCCCCCCCCCCCATCAAGCTCCAGGGCCCCCCCCTTGAGGTCTGAAAAATAAAAAAGAATCAATACTTCACCTGTCCGACGTCTTCTGCCGCTGTGCGATCCCCAGTTCCAAGTGAGCTCTCTTCTGACAGGACCTGTGGTGATGTCAGAGGGGCGTTCCCGGGCACTCGCGGTCATGTGATACATATCACATGACCGCGAACAGCCAATCAGCGCTGGGAACGCCCCGGGAACGCCCCCCCTCTGACGTCACCACAGGTCTTCTCAGTACACTTCTCACTGAATGAAGCCCGGGATCGCGTGTCGGCAGCTGCGGACGGCGCGACAGGAGACTGGCAAGTATGATTTTCCTTTACAGGACGCCGCTCAAGGGGGGGGCCCTGGAGCTGATGGGGGGGCCTGTATACCTCCGGGGCTGCGGCTGTATATACATATACTCGCGTATAAGCCGAGGGGGGACTTTTCAGCTCAAATTTTGGGCTGAAAAAGTCGGCTTATACGCGAGTATATACGGTAAGTGTATAGAAGACCCAAACAGAACAGCAGGGTTAATAAATTTGCAAACATCTCTACATTTCTGTTTTTTTCAGTCAAGATGAGGTGCAGAGTGTATATCAATGAGAAAAAAATCAACTTTTTAAATTCACCAAATGGCTGCAATGAAACAAAGAGTGAAAAATATAAAGGGCTCTGAATACTTTCCATACCCACTGTGTGTATATGTATTATATATATATATATATATATTTTATATATATATACTAGATGGAGGACCGATACTATTGCATCGGAAGGACGGTGACATCATGATGGGAACAGGCTCTGTGGCGCTGGTGGCCATCTCTCCCTTCTGTGCACTCTCTCTCTACTGCCCGTTCGCTCTTTGCCTGCCCGCTCTCTCCCCTCTTGTGTCTTGTGATCTGTCCTTTGAGCTGTCTTTCCCCTGTGCATTCTCCCCTTGTGTGCTCTCCTTTCAGTTGTCTCCTTATGTGTGCTCTCCCACCTTGTTTACTTTCTCTCCCCCCTGTCCGTGCTCTCTCCTCCCCTCATCTGCTCTGTCCATTGAGCTGTCTTCAACCAGTGCGTAATGTATATAAATAAATGTATTTTTACTTAAAAGCCTGTTTCTGTGTTTCCTGGTAAAAAATGTGTAGGGCTTCGCTGTATTTTCTATTGCTAGCGCAGGTAAACCAAGCAGTTACTGGTTGCCAACTCCTGCTGCCTGGTGTTACCTTCACTGGCAATGAAAAATTCAGGGTGCCCTTTTTTAAAAAACATTTAAATTATTCTAAAAATATTTGGGATGGGCTCTGCAATATATCTTATTGCCAGCTCAGGTAACCTGGGCAGCTGATCAGTGCGGTGAGGTCAAACCATTCTGGGCCCCCTTACTGAAAATTGCAGCCAGCAGCCACCCCAGAATTGGCGCCTCCATGAAGGATGCCAAAACTGGCGGTTACTCCGCTCTTTCAGCTGCTATGTAGTGGTGGCAGACTGGGTAATAAAGGGCTTGATGTCAGCTTTTTTTGACAGCTGACATCAAGCCCTATTGCTAATGTCAGCTGTCAGTATTACAGCTAGCATTACCAATACTTACAGTAAATAGAAAAACAAAAAACATGACACAGAGAGAAATCCTTTATTACATACAAAATAGACAGAGACGCCTCGTTATCCACTTTATTAGCTCCCACCAAGCTCCCCTCCAATGTAATCCTGTAATTACTGTAATCTTGTTGTGGGGCGACGTGATGCGGCACACTGCCACCATATTTGTAGACCCAATAGTTCAAAGATGGTGGCTACGTGAGTTAGTGTGCATATTTGTTTGTCCAACATGTCATGTGACCCACCGCGTGTGTGTATCTGTGTGTATGTATATAAATGTGTGGGTATATATGTGTTGACCCGCTGCATCACATGACCCACTGTGTGTGTATGTATATGTGTATATATGTGTGTCCCATCCATGTCACGCGACCCGCCATGTGTGTGTATGTGTCTGCACATTTGTAAGTGTGTGTATATGTGGAACCGCTGTGTCACATGACCCGCCGTTTGTGTATAATGTGTGTCTTTGTGTACATGTGTAGGTCCTCGCGGTGTCACATGACCCACCATGTTTGTATATATGTGTGTATATGTGGACTTGCTACATCACGTGATCCACCGTGTGTATGTATGTGTATATATGTGTATGTCAGCGCCATGTAACGTGAGCTGTCGTGTCGGTGTGTATGCGTGTGTATGTATATATGTTTGCATCCTCACCATGTCACGTGACCCCCGCATGTGTGTATGCATGTATATATATATATATATGTGTGTGTATTAGGGATGAGCGAGTCTACTCGCTAGGACTCGTTACTCGGCGATTCTTAAGGGACTCGCTGGACTCGGGAATCGGCGAGTCTTTTAGCGAATACTCGCTCAGTAACGAGTCCAAATCGGGCGTCGCTTTGCGGCCGGCGAGTCGGTTTGCGGCAGGCGGGCTGCTTCGCGGCTGGAGGAGGTAAGGTCAGCTTTGATAGCCCCCCCGCTTTTCAAGGCCGCCGGGCCCGACAGCACCCCCCCCCCCCCCCCCCCCCCCGGTTCTCAAGGCTGCCTGGACCCGACAGCACCCCCCCCGCTTCTCAACCAGGGCCGGGGATACCTAACTGCCACCCAGGGAAGAGGCTCCAGCCAGCCCTGAGTCCAATGCTCCGAATCCTAGCGAGTCTGCGATTCCGAGTCCTGTATTATCTATACGGGACTCGCGAATCCATATTCCCTATTCTTTAACATTGGACTCGCTAGACTCGCCACGAGTACCGAGTCCTGGGCTCGGACTCGTGCGGGTCTAGCGATTCCGAGTAATTTAGGACTCGCTCATCCCTAGTGTGTATATGTGTGTGTGTCTATATGTGGACCCACTGCGTCACATGACCCACCGTGTGTATATATGTGTGTGTTTGTATGCTGTGTATCTGTATGTGTATATGTGTATGCCCCCTCTGCCTCATGTGACCTGCCGCATGTGTGTATGTGTGTATACTGTGTGCATATATGTTTGTAAGTGTGTGTATATGTGGAACTGCTGTGTCATGTGACCTGCCATATGTGTGTATAATGTGTGTCTGTGTGTGTATATATGCGGTAATCGCGGCAGTTGCGTTTTTTTCACCGCAACTGCCGCGATCAGCACAAAACCGCTGATGTGAAAGCAGCCTAAGACATGATGATGATTTTACCTTAGCGTTTCTGTCAGAATGAAGCCCAACACGTGTTTCGGTGGAAACCTTCGTCACGGGCCGTGTCTAAATTATGGGAACTGCATCTTAAAAAGGCCGCCCCAGCCAATCAGTGTCTCAGAGTCTGCTTACGCTGACATCGCATCATGGTTGTCTAGGTGATGTGGCAGCGCAGCGGCGTCAAATCACATGATATATCATGTGACCCTATTTCCAGGGAAACAGACGCCATCGCTATACCAACCACAGCACTCATTGAAAGGACATACAGCACAGGCTGAGGGACAGCGATTAGTATATTAACAGGGAAAAACTAGTTCAAGTAGTGAAAGTAAACACCCCAATACCTCATATATGGACAAATATTGACAATATATGTATCATTAGCAAAACTCAAGTAGATAATATGGCGCAACAGATCTAAGGTATTTAATTTATGTACAGTACATATCACTAACAGCCAAACCAAGCCTAAGATTATAATACAGTGATATTTCATTAACATACAAATAATGACACATAATACATTGGTACATATAATGCAAGAAATTATAGAGAATAACCTATATTATACTATACATGAAATAATTTGATAACATATACAGTATTATAGTCGAATTCTTGTTGATAGTAGGCTTCTAAATAAATTCCATGCTTGATGTCCAAAAGGTAAATCAGGGCGAAAACATCAATTGACAATACAATAGGCCTATTAAAATCCAAAAATATTAAATTAAAACACAAATTACCGACAGTCAAATAAAAGGAATAAAGCTGAGGTTTTCGTTTAGTCCTTTGGGTTGGACCGTTTGTAATGTCCAAATCCATTTGCTCTCTTTCTGAGCAAGGCATTTGCTAATGCTACCACCCCTTGAATCAATCTCCAGTAGGTCAATCCCCTTAACTCGCAATAGCCTCCCATCTCAATTGTGGTGATTATAAAAATGGCGAGGTATCGTCTTTAATGTA
Organism: Allobates femoralis; assembly: GCA_033576535.1. Classification (NCBI taxonomy): domain Eukaryota; kingdom Metazoa; phylum Chordata; class Amphibia; order Anura; family Aromobatidae; genus Allobates; species Allobates femoralis. The sequence continues at coordinate 638,057,809 of JARQOC010000003.1, forward strand.
TTTACATCCATAGTGCCAGCTGCTGCCTCAAGTACCAAGTATGTGCTCACATACCCTTACTTTAAGTTGACGGGTTGTGAGTCCGATATAGATTTTTGGGCATGGACAAGATGCAAAGTAAATTACATTTTTAGATGTACACGAGATCTTATGTTGAATTTTATATGTCTTCGTGCCCAAGGAATTCGTAAATTCATTACTACGGTCGATATTGGGGCAAGCCACACAGCTACCACATGGACTACAACCAACTGACCTTGTATAGTGATCTAAGAATGTTGTACGATCACTCCCCTATAGTGGCTACGAACCAATAAATCCCGGAGATTCCTAGACCTTCTAGCTGTTAATAGTGATCTGGATGGCAGAATTTTTCGTAATGTATGATCTGCCATTAAAATTGGCCAAGATTTCACAAGACAGTCGCGTATATGTTCATAGCCAGAGTTGAATGTCGTACAGAAACCGATAGTGTCACTCGGCACGACATTCTTATGAAGCCGATACAGCAAGGAATCTATTTTAGAGTGTTTCACACGATGATACGCCCTCTTCAAAATCCTTCTACTATATCCTCTCTCAAGGAAGCGATCTCGTAAATCTAAGGACTGTCTATCAAATTCCTCATCAAAGGAGCAAATTCTCCGAAGTCGAAGGTACTGACCCACTGGAATCGATCTTACCATATACCCAGGATGAGACGATAATGAATGGAGTAGCGTGTTTGAAGTTGTAGGTTTGCGAAACAGACTGGTGTGAAGACAATTCTGGGAGTCACGACTTACCTGTACATCCAGAAACTCAACCACATCTCTTGAGTAATGGTGAGTAATATGTATGTTGTGGCCGTTGGAGTTCAAGTACCGAATAAAGTCCCCCAATGACTCAACTGATCCCTGCCAGATCAGAAAGATATCGTCAATGTACCATGTCCAAAAAAGGACATGGTCCATCACGATAGATCTGTCTGACAGGAATAGGTCCTTCTCCCACAGCCCCAGGAACAGATTAGCATACCGGGGGCGCAAATGACGCACCCATTTCTGTACCCTGGAGCTGCAGGTAGAAGGACTCCTTGAATAAAAAGAAATTATGAGTGAGGGAAAACTCCAACAACCGCAACAATAAACTCTTTATCTCACCCAAAGAACACGAGTGACCTAGAAACGAATCGACGGCCTCTAAGCCATCAGAATGTCGAATATTGGTGTATAGCGACTCTACATCACATGTAACCATGAGGGAGTCATCCCCAATATAGAGGCCATCGATTCGTCTCAAAAAGTCACTCGTGTCTCTTATACACGAGGGGAGATTGCTCACCAATGGCTGAATCTTTGAGTCGATCCATTGATTAACATTTTCTAGGTAGCCGTGACTCCCAGAAATGATTGGCCTACCAGGGGGATTATGTTCACATTTATGTATCTTTATGTACAGTATGTATGTGTGTATATGTGTATGATGTGACCTGCCACTTGTGTATGTGTATATATGTGTCTATACATGTGAGTATGTGCATGACATGAACACACATGTGTGTGTGTTGATCCACCACGTGTGTATATATGCGTGTGTATGTCCGCCGCATGTGTGTATACGTGTGTATATATGTGTGTGTATATGTGGACCTACTGCATCACGTTACACCGTGTATGCATGTATACATGTGTATATATGTGTGTATGTATGTGTGCATATGTGTATGTCCCCATTGCGTGTGTGTATATGTATGTGTATATATGTCCCTGCTGTATCATGTGACCTGCCGCATATGTGTATACATGTGTATATGTGGACCCACTGATTCACATGGCATGACTGTATATTTGTGTGTCTGTATATGTGAACATCCCTGCCACGTCATGTGACCTGCCATATGCATGTGTGTGTATATGTATATATAAATATATATATATGTGTCTGTGTGTATTTCCCAGCTGCATCATGTAACCTGCTACGTGTGTGTATGTATATATACGTGTGTATATATGTATATATATATATATGCATGTGTATGTGTATGACTTGATCCACCTTGTGTGTATGTGTATATGTGTGATGTGACCCACCATGTGTGTTTGTGTGTGTATATGTGTATGATGTGACCTGCCGTGTCATGTGACATGGTGGGTCACATCACACACACATACTGTACATATATACATGCACACACGTACAGTATATACACGGGGTGAGTCACGTGATACACATATGCATACACATGTAGTGGGTCAAATCATACACATATACACACACACATATAAACACACACATATACAGTGGGTACAGAAAGTATTCAGACCCCTTTAAATTTGTCACTATGTTGCATTGCAGCTTGTTGGTGAATTCAAAAAAGTTCATTTTTTCTCATTAATGTACACTCTGCACCCCATCTTGACTGAAAAAAAAACAGATGTAGAAATTTTGGCAAATTTATTCAAAAAGAAAAACTGAAATATCACATGGTCATAAGCATTCAGACCCTTTGCTAAGACACTCATATTTAAGTCACATGCTGTCCATTTCCTTGTGATTTTGTGATTCTCCCTGAGATGGTTCTACTCCTTCATTTGAGGTCAGCTGTGTTTAATTAAACTGATAGGACTTGATTTGGAAAGCCACATACCTAATATTTAAGACCTCACAGCTCACCGTGCATGTCAGACCAATTGAGAATCATGAGGTCAAAGGAACTGCCCAACTAGCTCAGAGACAGAATTGTGGCAAGGCAGAGATCTGGCCAAGCTTACAAAAGAATTTCTGCAGTACTCAAGGTTCCCAAGAGCATAATAGCCTCCATAATCCTTAAATGGAAAAAGTTTGGGACCACCAGAAGTCTTCCTAGACCTTGCCGCCCAGCAAAACTGAGCAATCATGGGAGAAGAGCCTTGATGAAAGAGGTAAAGAAAAACCAAAACCCCAAGATCACTGTGGCTGACCTCCTGAGATGCAGTAGGGAAATGGGAGAAAGTTCCACACAGTCAACTATCACTGCAGCCCTCCACTAGTCGGGCCTTTATGGTAGAATGGCCCAATGGAAGTTTCTCCTCAGTGCAAAACATATGAAAGCCCGCATACAGCTTGCAAAAAAAACACATGAAGGACTCCCAGAATATGAAAAATAAGATTCTCTGGTCAGATGAGATGATTATAGAACTTTTTGTTGATAATTCTAAGCAGTATGTGTGGAGAAAACGAGGCACTGCTCATCACCTGCCCTATGCAATCCCAACAGTGTAATATGGTGGTGGAAGCATCATGCTATGGGGGTGTTTTTCAGCTGCAGGGACAGGACGACTGGTTGCAATTGAAGGAAACATGAATGCAGACAAGTACAGAGATATCCTGAATGAAAACCTCTTCCAGAATACTCTGGACCTCAGACTTGGCAGAAGGTTCACCTTCCAACAAGACAATGATCCTAAGCATACATCTAAAGTAACAAAGAAGTGGCTTCAGAACAACTCTGTGACCATCCTTGACTGGCCAAGCCAGAGCCCTGATCAAAAACCAATTGAGCAGCTCTGGAGAGACCTGAAAATGACTGTCCACCAAGGTTCACCATCCAACCTGACGGAACTGAGGAGGATCTGCAAGGAAGAATGGCAGAGGATCCCCAAGTCTAGGTGTGAAAAACTTGTTGCATCATTCCCAAGAAGACTCATGGCTGTACTAGCTCAAAAGGGTGCTGAAATTATGACCATGTGATATTTCAGTTTTTATTTTTTAATACATTTTCAAAAATTTCTACATTTCTGTTTTTTTTCAGTCAAGATGGGGTGCAGAGTGTACATTAATGAGAAAAAAAATTAACTTTTTTGAACTTACCAAATGACTCCAGTGAAATAGACAGTGAAAAATTTAAAGGGGTCTGAATAATTTCCATACCCTCTAGATATACACAAACACACACGTATACCTGAACTCATACATACACACATATATATACATATACAGTACACACACATACTTACAGATACATTATACACATACATATACACACACACATCAGTCCTCCCCGCTGCTCGGTGTTAATGCTGTAGGCTGAAGGTCCTGTGTTATCACTGATGACTGCAGGACCTGTGTGACGCAGTAGGATCACGTGACAGGACGGGGTCACATGACTCCGCCGCATCACACAGGTCCTTCAGCCTGCAGTGGTAACACAGGTCCTTCAGCGGTCAGCAATATCACTGAGCAGCAGGGGGGACTGAACGGCAGAGGAGGGGGGAAGTCAGTGGCTGGAAGGGGGAAACCAAGGGGAGGGGAGGGAGAGACCAAGTTTTGGGGAGAACGGGCAGCGTGGGGAGACCGGGTGCACTGCTGGGAGCGGGCGATGGGGAGCGTGCATCAGACTGCGGTCGTCAGGGGTGGATGGATGTCAGGCAGTGGTGGGGTGTCTGATTGTGGGCAGCAGGGGGGTGTCGGGCATCGGGAGTTCAACATTAGTAGCGGCGATCACCATATTGGGAAACCCATCGCTTGTGTGTCCCAATACTCCCTGTTGGCGCAGTGGATCGTGGGATTCGGCCTCATCCTGACAGAAGTCAGTGACAAACATATTTATATATATTACACCAAAGTGCTAAACACCCTAAGACAATTAAAAACATTCTCTCACACTGTTGTGACCTCGGAAAATGCATCAGCTTCCTGATTTTCCTCAGTTCATAATAATAATGCATGGCTGTGAACATGTATATATTCTAGTGATGGATACATGCTTGTTCGTAATGGACGATGGAATCTCCATGATGGCTCAATACGCTGTGTAATCAAGCTAGTATAACTATATGGTGCAGGTCCACTCAATGTAGACAAAGTCAGGAACCACTGACAGTTACATTTCACCAGGGATCAACAGACAACGCTATATTCAGCTTTTTAGAAGCCGCACTTATAGTTCCAGGTGCATACACCAGAAATGTGGATAAAATAGGGTGTAGCTTGAAACGTCCCTCCCAGCATGAAGAGTCTGATTACACAGTATTCATCTAAAAAATGTCGAATAGCTTATTTCTAGATTCTCCCCTTTTTTCAGTAGAGTTTTCAAGTAGGAATTATGTGCATATGGGCATTTTGAGTAGTGTTGAAGAGCAGTTACATCATGAAACTGAAATAACTACAAGTTCTTTACATAATGTTGGTATAAGTAAACATGAATGCACATAATTCATTGACAACAGTTCATATATATTCTGTTTTTTATAAGCTTTCCTTATATCATATAAAGGTAATACAAAATATAATAAATTCACTGGATATGTCATATATTGTCCTGCGTCTGCTGTATGCAATGAAATATGTAGCAACGTGCTGCAATATAAATATGAATTTTTCTTATTGATAAGGATAACATTTTGCTTTAAGCTGACAATGTATAAAATAATTACATTTAGTGCCCATATTCTTATTTTCTGATGAAGTATACAGTCTTCAGCAGACTGTAGGCTCGAGTGTGGAAAAACAGAGTTTTCAATGGCTTCACACAGGAGAGTTGAAGTGGCGCAAGTTCAGTTTAGTATTTAAATTGGTTTTAAACTGTTAAACTGGATTATTCTGAACCATACCAAGCAGTAGTTTGTGACTTTATGCAAATAAAAAACTGTTCTAAAAAGGGGTCTACTATTTGGTTGTAAAGACCAAAACAGTAAATGTTCAGGGAATTTACACAATTAGTAAACATGGCTGCTTGATTTTAGCCTGGTCTCTTTAGGTGAGCAGATCATCCACAGTCCAGGTCAGTGCGTTCTAGCCATGAACAGACACTTGCATGAATTTCCTGAGACTCTGTTGACCAGAAAAAGCCTTATTCCTTATGTAAAGAAAATTGTATGTAACGGTCTGTGGAGCGCTCAGAACAAAGGGAATGATGTTTATAGAGTATACACAAACCTTTTATTAATGACTCACAACGCGTTTCGACAGCTTTGGTGCTGTGTTCCTCAGGTAGCCTCATTTTTTGGGGCACAGAGATTGTCTTCCTATACTTAGCAAGCTTTCAAGCCACTGTCACCATGCTTCCTGGCCCACTCATGAACCTCAGACATATTGACTGCTTCCCCCCGATTGGGTAAAAACAGACTAAGCCACGCCCATCCTTTCTGCAGGCGTCTGTGATCGTTGGCTGGAATGGCAACAAAACTGATGGCATTTTATTATAAAAATAAATAAATAATTGAAAAAATTGTCGTGGGGTCCCCCCCAATTTTGATAACTGTCAAGATAAAGCCACCAGTTGTAGGCTGCAGCTGTATACTGTACCCTAGCTGGCAAAGAAGACTAGGGAGTAAACCACACCTTTTAATTTAGTTTTTTTAATTAGTTTTTTAAAGCTTAATACAAAGCTAAAAAACCCTTTAGTGGAACATGAAAGACATTAAAATGTTCAAGCTTACAGCATATAGGAGGTGGTATATAATAGAGTTGTTTGCATCTATCTGTAAATCAATTTTATCCATCTATCTATAAGTCTATCTGAATTTTACGTTTATCTATCTGTCTATCTATCCACTTGTACAGCTGTAAAGCAGAGTAATGTTTAAAATCTGAAAAAAAATTTAAATCTTGAAAAAAAATTAGCAGGCTGCAGCCAACCCAGGATTGGCTCTCTCGCTGTCCAGGTGCATTGGCAAACAGGGTGTTGGTATTTGGAGTTGATGCTAGCTGGGTAATGTCAGCTGGCAGCAAGTCCATAGGTTACTAATGTTGAGGCAGCAATCAGTTAGCCGATATTACTAATCAAGTCAGCAAGAACACAAATAACCACACAAATAATTTTTTTATTTAAAAAATAGCTTTAATACATTCCTATTTCACCTTTTTTACATTAAAACCCATTTGTTTAAAGTCTCCCATTCTAACCAACCCCCTAAAAAAGGATGTGAAAAATAATTAGAAAAAATAATGAAATCCAAATAAATGCTAAAGTAGTTCCATCATATGGAGGAAAAGATCAGGGACTGCAGCTCCAAATGGTAGGACAGCAGGCAAATCATGGCTCCCGGCAGTGTGGCAAGCCGTGACTTCCCTGCAGTTGCCTCAGGTTACACAGTGGGTATCACACAGCAGGGAATCCCACTGTGTGACCTGAGATAATCTCCGTCGCATCAGCGCTCGTAACAGACGTGGGCTTGTGAGAGCCACAATATCTCTCGAAAGACAAAAAATGGAGAGGCGCACACATGAAAAGCACCCGGTGACCTAGTGGGGTGTTCTGTTGTGAGGTGGGGAGAGTTTATCCTCTCACCTGTTCGGGTTGTGCAACCTTGCACAACACAGGTAACTGGCACAACATCAGATTCCTGCAGGGCTGCTGAACGACAATCTCTCGCCCTCGGTTTCCTGGTCGGATCACAGGGTAAGGAGGTATCGGTCACCTGACCCCGCGTCACCTGAAGTTGCAACATGTCAGGTTTTGGAAGGCTATGTGGGCTCCCTGTGCTCTAAGCAGCTCCGGCCACAATCCCCCTAAGGGGAACAAGCATGTGATATGTAGGAGAGTAAACTCCTAAAATAATCAGGTCTGTTACAATAAGCTCCCTGTTTGTGAGTCTCCTTATTGCTAGCACTCCCACTGACCACAAACTCTCCTTTATAAAAAAAATCTCTTGAGACATAGCAGGTATATCTCACCTGTATCGTAAGACAGCACATGTGAGCAGTGGTGACGTCAGGGAGTGTAGTGCAGTGCAAAGTTGGGGATATCCCCTGTGGGACCCCTTGAGTCTTAACTGCAGTAATGTTTGTGATGGCACTGCTTGTCACACTCTTACCAGTGCCTGTGTGCTTGTTCTCACCACATATGGGGGATACTTTCTGTGACCATAACCCCACCATATTGTTGTAAGGTCCGTTGTCCATGATATATTATTTGATTCTTTTGAAGCAGACTTTGAGAATCTTTATCAAAATCTGAATGTTTATCCTGAAGCCTGCAAAGTCTATGAGAGTTCAGAACTGCTGTGTTAACGGGGATTTTTTTGCCTTGCAGATTTTGGGGCACTAAAAAAAATTTGAATCACGTGTTCAAAGTAAAAAAAAGCAACGTGGATACAGCACCTCTGACTTGTCATAGACTTTGCTGGCCTCAGGATAGACATGCACATTTTGAGGCAAGTTCTCAAAATCATCAATTAATGTGCCATGGGCACAGAGCTTAAGAGGGTCCAAGGAGAGCCAAAGTTGTGGTGAAAGGGCTCAAAGATTCCTCTTGCCCCTTGCTACCTCTACAGAGACTTCTAGGACAGTGGTGGCCAACTACAGTTCTCAAGGTCTGAAAACAGTGCAGGTTTCCAGGATTTCCTCAGCATTGTACAGGTCCTAATTTTATCACCTGCAGAGGTGATGATTGAAGCACCTCGTGCAACTGCTAAGTAAATACTGAAAACATACACTGATCTGCCCTGTAGGGCAGTATCAAAGTACATCTTTGCAGAAACAGTCCACACACAAGGAGAGAACTAAAAAACTTTACTGTAGCAACTTTCGAAAAAGGCCATGGGGTACATAATGCAATTTGTAACATTTATCAGACCCAAATAGTCATACTTTTAACAAAGACACTTAGCCCAGACTATAATAAGTCTCAAAGACACATACCTCAATATACACAGTATACAGTTGTGCTCCAAAGTTTACATACCCCAGCAGATTTTTTGTTCTCTTGGCCTTTTTTCAGAGAATATGAATGATAACACAAAAACTTTTTTGCACTTAAATTAGTGGTTGGGTGAAGTCATTTATTGTTAAACTACTGTGTTTTCTCTTGGAAATCATAATGACAATCAAAAACATCCAAATGACCCTGATCAAAAGTTCACATGCCCCAGTTCTTAATAAAGTGTATTGCCTCCTCTAACATCAATAACAGCTTGAAGTCTTTTGAGGTAGTTGTGGATGAGGCACTTTATTTTTTCAGATGGTAAAGTTGCCCATCTTCTTGGCAAAAAGCCTCCAGTTCCTGTATATTTCTGGGCTTTCTTACATGAACTCCGCACTTGAGTTCTCTCCAGAATGGCTCAATGATATTGAGGTCAGTAGACTGAGACGGCCACTCCAGAACCTTCACTTTGTTCTTCTGTAGCCAATGACAGGTTGTCTTGGCCTTGTGTTGTGGATCATTGTCATATTGGAATATCTAAGTATGTCCTATGTGAGCTTCTGGGCTGATGAGTGACATTTGCCTCCAGTATTTGCTGATAACATGCTGCATTCATCTATCCTTCAAGTTTGACACGTTTCCTGTGCCTTTGTAGCACACACATCCTGCAATCATCAGCAATCCATCTCTGTGCTTTACAGTAGAAATGGTGTTCCTTTCATCATAGGCCTTGTTGACACCTCTCCAAATGTAACGTTTAGGTTGTGGCCAAAAAGTTTGATTTTGGTCTCATCACTCGAATTTACCTTGTTCCAGAAGTTTGGAGGCTTGTCTCTGTGCTGTTTTGTGCATTGAAGGCGAGACACTTTGTGGTATTTGCACAGTAATGGCTTTCTTCTGGTGACTCGACCATGCAGCCCATTTTTCAAGTGCCTCCTTATTGTACATCTTGAAACAACCACACCATTAGTTTTCAGTGAGTCCTGTATTTCAGCTGATGTTATTTGTGGGTTTTTCTTTGCATACTGAACACTTTTCCTGGCAGTTGTGGTTGAAATTTTTGTTGGTGTACCTAATTGTGGTTTGGTTTTTATAGAGCCCCTGATTTTCCATTTGTTAATTACAGTTTCAACACTGCTGACTGGCATTATCAATTCCTTGGACATCTTTTTGTATCCCTTTCCTCTTTTATACAGTTTGACGATCTTTTGCCATAGATCCATGGACAATTATTTTTCTTTCCCCATGACCCAGAATTCAGAAATGACACTGGCTGGATGACAGATGCAAGAGTCTGTCTGGATGCCAGAAACTCACTCAGCGTTTATGCACATACATTGAATACAAGTAAACAGGTCACTTGTGAGGATGTTACCTTTATTAGCCATTCAAACCCATTTGTGTAAACGTCTGTGCATGTTATAAGTAGAGATGAGCGATGTTCGACTCAAATTGTTCACCAATCTCAAATTCGAGTTGTTTTTGGCGATGTTCGAGTCATTCGCCGAATTCGAACAATTTGGTTCAAATTCGGCAGTTCTAGAAGCTGTTCGATTTTGGTTCGAAAATGCGGCAGATGCGGTCAGAAAACCGCATTTGCCGCATTTTCAGCCAAAATAAACAGCTATTAAGTAAAATAAAGTGTTAAAAAAAAAAAAATTATGCTCACCTGTCCGGCAGTCCACCGATGGCTACAGCAAGGTCCTGTTGCTGATAGGACCTGTGGTGACGTCAGAAAACCGGTCACAAAACCGTCACATGACCGGAGTTCCCGCGATAACTGATGTCACGACAGGTCCTATCAGCAAGAGGGCCTTGCCGGAAAGGTTAAAATAGACATTTTTATATTGTGAACACTTTCTTTTACTTAATTAAGTAACAGAAAGTGTCCAAAATATACAAATGTCTATTTTAATCTTTTCCGGCAAGGTCCTCTTGTTGATAGGACCTGTGGTGACGTCACAAAACCGGTCACATGACCGGAGTTCCCACGATAACCGGTTTTGTGACATCACAACAGGTCCTATCAGCAACAGGACCTTGCCGGAGCCATCGGTGGACCGCCGGACAGGTGAGCATACACTTTTTTTATTTCTAACACTTTATTTTACTTAATTTCACTTCTGCAATGTATGTATATACATTGCGGAAGTGAAACAACCCCACATAGCTGTTTATTTAGTGTTCCGGGGTGTTCGATGAGCATTCGACGAACATTCGTCGAGCACCCCGCCGATTCATCGAATCGAACACGAACACTAGGGTGGTGGCTCATCTCTAGTTATAAGGCCAAAATCACCAGGGTATGTGAACTTTTGATCAGGGTCATGAGGATGTTTTTGGTTGTCATTATGATTTAAAAAGAGAAAACAGTACTTTGACAATAAATGGCTTCACCCAACCACTAAGCATGAGTGGAAAAAAGTTTTTGGATTATCAATTATTTTCTGAAAAAAGGCCAAGACAGCAAAAACTTTTGAGCACAGCTTTACGCTCCCATCACACATAAGATCGCTAGCGAGATCCCTGATACATCACAGGTTTTGTGACGTAACAGCGACCTCGCCAGCGATCTCACTACATTTGACACTTAGCAGTGATCAGGCCCCTGCTGTGAGGTCGCTGATCGTTACAAAGTGCTCTGGATCATTTTTTGGTCATTGCTCTCCCGCTGGGAATGCTGCATCGCTGTGTTTGACAGGGATAACGACCAGCGCTTTCAATATTACGATCGAGAGTGACACATTCCCAACGACCTCCATATCATTCCGGATTGTTGCTGCGTCGCTGGTGAGATGTGACTGTTTGACATCTCACAAGCGACCACATAGCGACGCTCCAGGGATCCCGGCCAGGTCGTATCGCTGTCGGGATCGCTGTAGCGTTGCTACGTGTGACGGTACCCTTACAGAAGGAAATTCCCACAGGGATGAGAAGACTTCATTACAATGGTGCAAAGTCCATTAAGGCTTTGAGTTTTAGCCTACTAATCCAGCAAGGGAAAGTGCAACAGGTGCTAAACTTGGGAAGGGGAGAAATAAAATGAACAAAAAAACAGGCCTTGCTTCTATAAGAACTCAACAACAACTGTAAAAAGTCCTTCCCCAGACAACATACCAACTAAAGGACAGGTCAACGACCCAACAACAATCCTTTTTTAGGGCAGTCCTTTTTATTCAGAGTAAAAATGCTTGATCAGATTTTTAAATGCTGTCCGGGAGGAAGGTCGCCATTCCACATGGTGCTCTGCTACTGGACTGTCTTGGGAGGTCACAGGGGCTACTCCTCCAGGGGCTGTCTCCGCCACCACCTTCCCCAGGACACCACATAATGGCCACCACTGGAGAAGAAAACAAAGGAATTAAGGGATGCCCACCCTCTTTTGGAGAGACGAGAGGAATAGGGCAACACCAACAGGCCCTTCAGGATTGGTGGACCCTGTTCTGTAGCTGGCTGGCAAACCAAAAGAGCCCTGACCTCCAGCTGATGCAACATCCTCTCCAGGTCGGTTTCCTACTACCAGTTTTCAGATTCGTCCGGCTAGGGCGACCCAACTTACACCTATCACGAACTACCCCTTGCTGCCCTTCACCTTCATGAAGTTGAACTTCCCAACATAGAGTGTGCAGAGTCTTTTGGAAAGATGGTCATGCAACAGGGTGAAGCGGTTTATGTAGTACCTATGACCAGACCTTTTTCAGCTGTGAAAATAAATCTCCTATCCGTGTCCACCATGCCTCGTGTACTTAAACCATCAAAGTAATTGGCCTTAGGCCCATGCAACCACTCTCGGGCAATGACATCTGTGAGCCTAATCTCTTCAAGAAAAGATACAGTTGGAGATGGTTCATGGCTAATAGAGAGTTTGGAGGGGGCAGGGGTCCCACATGGCATTCTCCTAGTCCAACGCCTTTGGTGGGGGTGCTACACAAGACTGGGAAACAGGGCCTTCTGCCTCTACTAGCTCCTAATTTTCCTCCTCGTCTTCCCATCCTCCTCCTTGGTTTGTAGATCCACCTGCTGCAGCACTAACTGCAGGTTAATAATACCAGGCAAGCTGCAAGATCCTCCTGACTGTGACATCTGCTGCTTTCCCAAAAAGTGTCAAACAAAATAGCTCCTTGATCAGATATGTAAAGGACATTGTAAGGTTACTGGATTTTACAGCTGCCGCCACAACTGGCACTGTTTCCAAAATTCACACCCCGCTGGAGTCAAAACACCGGCAAACTGCAGGAAGCTTAAAAAAAATATTTTAACGCTCAAAAAATTCTACAAATTGAAAGAAAATGGTAGACTCCAATGCTGGGAACAATCCTAATCGTAAGGTTAGGTGTTGTTGCCAGCCAGCAGGTCTTCCAGCGAGCATTTTGGCCCCAAATAATCAGGGAAAGTTTTGGGCCATTTTTAATTTCAAACTATTTTACAAACAAAGCCGCATTTCGCAAATTTTTGGTAAATTAGTCAGGTTTCCAATCACTAACCAAATCGTCAATGTTTGTGCCGAATTTGAAATTAGCAAATATGTTCGGGGAAAGTTCACTAATCTCTAGAAATCACCCAAAAATACAGTGAAAGTGAATTTATTTATATTTTGCTGGTTTATATAAAAAATTCAAATCACAAACCATTAGGTATGCTCACACAGCAGAAAGGGTTTTTCTCATTAATATGGATAGATATATTTACACTGTAAATCCATATGGACATAGTCCGTGACTGTGAGCAAGATAAGCCTGAAGCTGTGGACCTTGTAAATTAGCACTTAGGATACAAATTTAGATAGTATGTATAATGCACGCAGAACAAGAATGCACAAGAATTCCCTATGTTAATGTTCAATATTACTTTAAGTTTAGTATTCACCAGAACTTGTGAGACTGATGGATCTGTTGGATTTGCCCGTTAGGTATCAAAAATCAGAGTCTGATTTTTTAGTTCAGCAGCCCTGTAGAATTTGCTGAGCTTTGAGGTGATAGTTAATAATATTTAACAAACAGCTTCTGAATCTTTAAAGAGGACCTGTCACCAAACCAGGCATGGTGATCTAATTACAGCACTGGATGCAGCATGTCTGCAGCATGCAGACAAGGGGTCCCCCAGCACTTGAGCAACCCTGTACCCCGAGATAATACACTTAGAAAACGTACATGCTCCAGCCACTAAGGAGGTGGCTAGGGGCTGCAGCCAAGGGCAGATTCACACCCCCTGCATGTTTAATCTGCCCACCGCTGCCAATCATTCTCTCCCTCTTCTGCAGCATTTAAACAGGTTTTTTTTCTCTCCCAGAAAGTCTGTTTAGCCCCGCTCCCTGAGGGTCAGGGCTAAACGGACTTTCTGGGAGAGAAAAAAAAAACTCTGTTTAAATGCTGCTGAAGAGGGAGAGAATGATTGGCAGAGGTGGGCAGGTTACACATGCAGGGGGTGTGAATCTGCCCTTGGCTGCAGCCCCTAGCCACCTCCTTAGTGGCTGGAGCATGTAAGTTTTCTAAGTGTATTATCTCGGGGTACAGGGCTGCTCAAGTGCTGGGTGACCCCCTTGCCTGCATGCTGCAGACATGCTGCATCCAGTGCTGTAATTAGATCACCATGCCTGGTTTGGTGACAGGTCCTCTTTAAAAGGGGATTTATTACTAATAGGGTATTTACAATGACACACATAAGGGACACCTAACTAAGAGACAAGGGTGCAATGAAAGGGAAAAGGAAATAGTAATGGGTGGTGGAGGATGGAACGTGCCCAACTAGTTTGGTGCGCTACCTTTATATATCAGCCACGCAGTCAAACATGGCTGATAAATTTCCCATCCCTATAACACCTCAACGTCATAGTACCATCCAATCAGGTCACAGTCATTAAGTTCTCTGGTAAAGAGCACATGGCTGCCGATGTTGTCACTCTCCTGAAGGTGACGTTTTTAAGTCCAGAATGGATTAGAGCAGGGGTCCCCAACTTTTTTTGCACCGGGGGCCGGCTTCATGCAAGACCGTCCTTCCGGGGCCTGGCGGGCGGGGCTTTGAACTTATGGGGCGGGGCTATGGAGAAGGGGGTGGAGTTTACTGCCCTGTTTCCTCAAAAGATGCGCTACATCTTATTTTCATATACGGTAGTATAATGCAGCGTCACAGCCCTCCACATTGTATAATGCAGCCTCACAGCTCTCCATATAGTACAATGCAGCGTCACATCCCTCCATAAAGTATAATGCAACCTCATGTCCTTCCATATAATATAATGCAGCGTCGCATCCCTCCATATAGCATAAATTCTCCCCACACACACACATTGCCCCCCTATAACCCCCGCACACACACACACACATTGCCCCCATATAACCCCCGCACACACACATTGCCCCCATATAACCCCCGCACACACACACACACACTGCCCCGTATAACCCCCGCACACACACACACACATTGCCCCATATAACCCCCGCACACACACACACACACACTGCCCCGTATAACCCCCGCACACACACACATTGCCCCCGTATAACCCCTGCACACAGACATTGCCCCTTGTATAACCCCACACACACACACTGCCCCCGTATAACCCCCGCGCACACACACACACTGCCCCCGTACAACCTCCGCGCACGCACACACACACTGCCCCCGTATAACCCCCGCACACACACACACACACATTGCCCCTTGTATATACCCCTCACACACACATTGCCCCTTGTATATACCCCCGAACACACACACACACACACACACACACATTGCCCCTTGTATATACCCCCGCACACACATTGCCCCTTGTATATACCCCTCACACACACATTGCCCCTTGTATATACCCCTCACACACACACACACACACACACATTACCCCTTGTATATACCCCTCACACACACACACATTGCCCCTTGTATATACCCTCACACACACACATTGCCCCTTGTATATACCCCTCACACACACACACATTGCCCCTTGTATATACCCCTCACACACACACATTGCCCCTTGTATATATCCCTCACACACATACACATTGCCCCTTGTATATACCCCTCACACACACTGACCCCTGAATGCCCCACACACAGACATGCTGCCCCCAATACAATCCACCCCCCACACACAGGCATTGATGAAACACACACTCAACACACAGATGCTCTGCTGTTGCTCACCGCTCCTGCCGGCTTCTCTCATACAGCAGCAGCTGAGAGGCAGAGACATGGCTGAAGTTTTTTCATATCTCGCGCTATTTCCAAGCACATCACCTGACGCACACATCACTGCTGCGCTTGGAAATAGCGCGATATATGAAAAAACTTCAGCCACGTCTCTGCCTCTCAGCTGCTGCTGTATGAAAGAAGCCGTCGGCCAATAACAGTGCGGCAGGGCATGGCCGCTGCTGATTGGCCGAGAGCTCTCCTAATGCCATATGTACGCAGCTGAGGCAGAGGCCTCAGCTGAGGCTCAGAGCAGCATCAGGAGGTGAGGGGCGCGGTGGGCGGGGACACACAGGGGGCGGGGAAGCCGGAAGCTCGCCGCAGACCGGCGCAAGGACCCTGACGGCCCGGTCTCGGTCCGCGGCCCGGTGGTTGGGGACCCCTGGATTAGAGGGTCAAGGATCTTTACAAACATGATTGCAGTGGTCTTCATCTTTCTTCAGATGGTGTCCTTGTATGTAGGAAAAGGTGTTCTTATCAAAAGTTCAGAGAACATGGTTTAAAATCCATTTGCGCTGAAGACAAGATGTCTATCTCAGGAACAATGGTTGACGTACCAAATACCACAAGGGTTGTGTACAGGTACTGATTGTGTGAGGCTAGAAGCAGGATATCATCCACCATGTAGGTGCACTCTCTACCCTCATCTCTGTCTATCACCCCACCCATTTTCTTCACTCTGGGAGTGACTTTAAACAGCACTAATCTGAACCTCCAACTTACGGCTTCATGACTTCTCTCAAGCTGCATAAATTCTCTGGTATACTATACCCCAAGAAATTTGGACTTTCCACAATTTACATAGTATCAGGTGCTCCTTAAAAACACATATTTTTAGGGCAGCCTATCACTGCCTAATTGAAGTCATTTAGGCATAGCCTATTCACTCCACCAGACCCAAAAGCATTTCAAAGAATGGTTGGTAACCACACATGCAGCTCTTATCTATTCCCCATTTCTTCAAGTTGGCTGGACCATCATTGTAAATAAGCACTTGTAATGTCTGTCATCTTCACCTCATTGTAGATTGTAAACTCTTATGAGCAGGTCATCATTATTTTCAATTGATTTTTGTATTTTTTATAACTGTTAGGCTAGGGTCAAACTTGTGCCTGCCCCTGAGCCTGGCCAATCCATCAGGAACTTAGTTTCTGCACAGAGCAGCGCATAGCATTACCAGCAGGTAACGATATGCGCCGCCAGGCTATGTATCTCTAAGGCAACCCGACGCTTACCGCAGCCACCGGCTCCGCAGAGATCTCCAGGATATGCACTTTTGGAGAGCACACAGGAAACGCATTTTCCTGTGCACTCTGCAAAAGCTCATATCCTGGAAAGCTCTGTGGCGCCGGCGGCTGCAGTAAGCGTCGGGTTAACCTGCTTGTAATGCTATTCGCTGCTCAGTGCAGAAACTAAGTTCCTGACGGATTGGCCAGGCTCAGGGGCAGACGCAAATCTGACCTTAGCCTTACTTATGACTGTACATGAACCTCTGAATTGTAAAGCGCTGCAGAATATGTTGGTGCCATATAAATAAAGATTATTATTATAATCTATCAACAGAACAAGAGGCAATACACCATAGAACACACAACTGCCTTCCTGCCTCACAGATTTTACAACTGCCCTCACTGCACATGGTCTATTTCTTTGCTGTAGGTTTTTGCTGAGCAGTGGTGTTAGCCAGAGTTCATGGATTCAATTGATCAATGATTCATATTACACAGGATATATATTGTTCATGTTGGCTTCCAACAAGCCCTAATAGTCCCACATCACTTAAGTCATTATGAAGACAAGCAGTATATGTGACTTATTAAAGAAGAATAAAGAAAAACAAAAGGTAGTGAAAGTGATAAATTAAAGCTAGAAGCTATACCCATCTCTTAAACTCCCCATTGTTCACACGATACTCTGGTGCTCCCCACCTGATTATTTTTTTTATTTTGCTACAGTAATCACAATGATTTCCCTTCATTAAGTACAGCACAAGACAGCTTAGGCTAAGTTCTCATCACATTTAGCATTGCATTTGAACGCAATGCGTTTTGCAGCTACATTAACGCAATGAAACGCAAGTGTTTTGTAAAACGCAAACACATTGCAAACGCAATGCAAAATGTGGTTTCATCTGAAACGCAGCGTTTCAACAAAACCACATTTTGCATAGCGTTTGCAATTCGTTGGACTGCGTTTTACAATAGAAGTCTATGGGTGCATTAACGCAATCATACACTTGTGTTTCATTGCGTTAATGCAGCGCAAAACGCATTGCATTCAAACGCAATGCTAAATGCGACGTGAACCTAGCCTTAGGCTGGTGGTTTAACTATCAGGTGCATGGAGAGGCAGAGATACACTAAAACTATAAAGAAGTATTCACCTCCTAATAAATGACACCAGCAAAGTTCATAATAAAACTGGTGTATGAAACATTGATAAATTCCCCAGTGTATATATACAACATAATTTTTCACAGTATTATCATTCTGTGTCACGAAGAGTGTCTTTATTGGTTGTGTGGCTATTACAGCAGCAATATGAACACATAGAAAACAAAGGTTATCATTTCTGTTTCCTACATGCTTCAGTGGGTGCTGTTTTGTTGAGTAGAGCTAATGCCAGTAGAGCTAAGGCCAGGTATTTTTCTATTATAGACACAGCAAGGAATCTGCTTTCACCTCTAAAGGATATTTTAAAGAAATGATCTCTCAGCATGAGACATTATTGCTCAACCACCCCCAGAGTTCTTCCTGTTATAGAATATATGAAGATTCTAACCAAGTAAATAATCAATGGAAATCCTACCTTACATGCCAGGAGTATCAATAGTAGATACAACTCCAATCACCCAATTAGCAGGACATCCTAAATTGAATCAATTCTACTTATATTTTACGTTTAGAAGGATGCATCTGTACATATGTTGGTATCTTCTGTATTTTACCCTTATTTTCAAGACTTTTAGCCTACAAAAGTTCTCAGTATTCAACATTTCTAAAACGAGGTATCGCAAATCCGAAACTCAATGCCACAGCTACCACCTATCTGGGGCACATGTATGGCAATTGGCTAAAAGATCCAAACAATCAGTACCGGTACATAAGATTGATCTACAATTTGGACCAATGAACTCTACTTAAAAAATAATTTAGAGTTTATAGCTTCTTCTAAAGGATTATACAAAGACTTGCTATTTTTCCTTATCTGCTTAACTCTTTAGCAACCATTTGATATTATTTTGGGAACTTAAGAATTATTTTCTATATAGCCAGCCCACAGTTATGATCTCAAGTACAATCGTTTTAAAATGGAAGCCATTTATTTTGTATCTTGTGGGACCTCTATAGTCTATAATGTGTTTATTCTAAGACATCCAACAAAAAGGGTCAGAAGCAATGTGCAAGGTCAGTCCCAAATCTAATTGTATCAGCAGCTAATATAGAAGCTACTGTAATATTTGCTCTTTGTGGTTTAATAAGAGTAATACCACTTAACTATAAATCACAGGTTAAGGCAAAAATGTAATTAATATTTAGATTCTGCATGAATTGTGTCTCTTTCTATAAATGTTAGGATTCCAGCACAAACATCTCTTAGTTTTCCAATTTACCAATATGTAAAACTATTTATCTCATAAGTATAATTAATAAATTAATTATTCTTTTCAAAATATCCTATTTATAATAATAATTTTTATCCACTTATATAAACACCATTAATTCCACTGCACTTTACATACATGAGCGATACTGTCCCCATTGCGGCTTACAATCTAAATCCTAGCAATATGTCTTTGAAGTGAGCAAGTAAACTGGAGGAACCTACATAAACATGGGGAGAACATACAAAATCTTTGCAGATGTTGTCCTTGGTGGCATTTGAATCCAGGACCCCAGCATTGCAAGATGCAGTGCTAACCACTGAGCCACCATGATGCCCTATTTAATAGGGAACTATAAAATATATTATACACAGTGCCTCAGCATTAAAGTGCCTTTCCATGCTGAAAAGAGTCCCTCTATGTGACTGCAGACTGCTTAATTATGATTCATAATGGACTGCAAATGTTCGATTTGCATAGTGACAATCACGTGCCGACTAGACTTATCTCTGCTGCTCTCAATATTCTACTAAGGCCCCCTTCACATCACGTTTTTTGCACATCCGTGGTGATCCTTGAATTTCAAGGATCACACTGACAGGTATGGATCTGTGCCAATACATGCCACTAATACCAACGGATCAGTGTTTTCCACGGATCCATCATCAGCCAGCAGAGACAGGGCTGTACCTTGCTTCTGAGCATGCTCAGTACAGCAAATTGGATCCGTTTTCCGGATCCAATTTTTTGTCTGATCCGTTTTGATCCATCACCATAGAGCTCCATTTTATTTGAAACGGACAGCAATGAATCTGTTTGTGCTCGATTTTTTTCAAGCCAGGCCAAAATCGGAGCAGACTCCAATTATGGGGAAAGGAAAAAAGCTGACACAAACGGATCCATCACAAAATTTACACAATCGGATGCTAATAGGGACCAATCCATGCACATCTGTGCCCATAGGGAGACATGGAGACCAAATTAGATCCGTGGATATCAGTTTTACAATGGATAGACACAGATCCACAAGAAAACGTGATGTAAAGGGGGCCTAAGAAAAGCAAAGGAAGATGTAGGCGGTACATGTCTATTTGTATGGTCACATGACTGCCCACTCACAGTGGAGATGCAGGAGAATCATGACAGCGTGCAAGTCGCACACTGCCATGATTCAATAGTCTGCAGTCTCAAAGAGTGACCGCGGTCTCTTTTTCTTAATTAAATAAGACTGCTTTAACATACAAAATATATTGTATTACTTCCCAATATAAATATCATATTTCATTATTATTATTATTATTATTATTATTTTAAAGATATCATAGATGTTTTACTAGTACTGAGGAAATTACAGTAACAGAATTACAAATAAAAGAGCACACAGAAAGTCAGCAAAGTCAACTTTATTATTTTAAAAGTATAAGGATTTAGCTCTAGAGACATGGTTTATATAAGCCCTGATGTAACAATGGGAACAATCCTCTTATTTAAGATTGACACAGCAGCAAGTAAAGAGAAAAATAGCTCCAGGCTCTAGGAAATACCCCTGCAAGCTTCGTCCACTATCAGACTTGTCCACTGATACTGACTTTTTTCTTTCTGGTCTTCTTTCTTTATCTATTCTAATAGTCTTTGAAGACTGCAGTGATCTCCTTCATGAGTTCTGCAGTATATCTAATACCTAGAAATTCTAATCTCCAGTGTTCAAGTGTATTAGTATTATGACTTAAAGAGCGCATCAAGCAAACATATAACAGAAAAATTGACAGAGTTTTCAATCATTTTGTTGTAAGAAATGGATTTAATATGTGGGAAAACATGAATACAAATGGCAGACAAAGATATGAATATGATAAAGAAAAGCAGACACAAAAAAGAAACCAATAAAGAGATTTTTTAAGATATACAATGATATTAAAACTTCAAAACACTTTCCATTGCACTATTGAAAAAATGCATTATTTGCTTTGAATGCAGTAGTTTAAAATTTCTATAAAGCTGTTTAGTGGTTTGCAAGACCCATTTACACAGGCCAATCAATGCAAACTATAGTGAGACAAACAATAATGAATACGATCTTTTGGTCCCCAAACAATTACTATATGGATGGCAGCAAATTTCCTGATTACAAGTTGAGATATTTTGTCAGGAACAATGGTTTGTTGCCAAATTCTGACCACAGTAAAAGGGTGTTTAGAAGTTGAATATGTCTTTTGCTATAAAGTTTTAAGTTTATACTCAGATAGTTGTTTTGATGTCATTCTTACATTTGTTTCCAGATTTCATTGAGTGACATAACCCCGGCCAACATCTCGGCAATCACATGCATAAAAGGGTAATGAAGGTGTCCACATGGAAGTGGTGGTTTCAATTTGATTTTCCTTATTCTTCTTAGTAAAGTAAGGATGGGTTCACCAAGCATTTTCCACTGCGTTCAGTGGCTTCGTAGAGGCTTATGTCCAAACCCCTGCAAATGGTATTGCCATCAGGGCCATTGACTATAATGATGAAAATGTAATCATAGTGTGTATTGGTGGTGGGCAGCAAGATAGTCAAAGGCCCCGTCAGCACATATTCTCGAATCTTATTTTGCAAAGATTCAGATTTAAGCCCCAAAAGTCACTGAAGGCCAAACGATATTTGAACATAGACTTGGCCAAAGATAAGATAACAGGTGAATAAAGAAAATGCGTATATTGGTGGTTACATTTAAAGCTGATCAGTGACGGTTCTATTACATTTTAATATTAAGAAATATCCTAGAGATGTGGCCAGCATGGTATCTGAACAGACGTGTTCCCAACAAGCTCATAACACATACTCATTTAATCCTTCATGTGCCATCGATCTGTTGAAAACTAAAAGTAAAAACTGCATTTAGCTGAAAGCCCAGGGAGTTGTTTAATCTGTCTCTTATGACTGTCAGGCTCTGATATGTCACGAGAGGAAAGAGGAGTCAAGGAAGGGAGTGAGAAATCCAAGCTGGCTCTGGACAGATGGTAACAAGATCAATGCAGGAGGTTGTGCACCGGAAAGGGCGCCACTAGGCTGGAAAGATTTTCATGACCATTGTCAGTCGGGGCTAAGGGGATTCTGAGACCGCTGAATCTAAACGCACATATTACATCACACTCCGTCTCTTGTGGATTTATACCTCCAGGGTGAGCCTCTTTAAGTTTTTGCTTGAATGAGTATAGCACCTGTGAATGAGCAGAGCAATGATGAATCCACTCTTAAGAACATTATACATGTTGTCAGTCAGTGATACAATGCACTATCATGTCCGGTGCTGCCAATAGGAGACATTAAAAATTACATTTCTAATTGAAAGAAGTGAAAGTGGTGCACCACACCCTCTTGAAGAAATTGTGATGCTCTTGGATGCAATGTACTTTTTTAAATGTGGCTTTATGTATTTGGTAAATTATAGTGGGTATGAAAAGTATTCAGACCCCTTTAAATTGTTCACTCTTTGTTTCTTTGCAGCCATTCGGTAAATTCAAAAAAAAGTTATTTTTTTCTCATTAATGAACACTCTGCTCCATATCTTGACTGAAAAAAAAACCGGAAATGTAGATATTGGTGCACATTTATTACAAAAGAAAAACTGAATTATCCCATGGACATAATTATTCAGACCCTTTGCTCAGACACTCATGTGTAAGTTACTTGCTACCAAAAACTTTGCCTGAAAACTTTGTACTCACTGTACATGCACATGGTCAGGCACAGACAGGGTTAAAACGATGCACTATATTTTGAGGGTGTTAATCAGCCTCCTAAGTAATCTATTACACTATTAATTTGAGTCTTTTTTCCATCTTTCCTTAGGCTGGTTTCACACTGCAGTTTTTTCCCTGATCAGGGGTCATCATGTTTTGTGTGACAAAACCAGGAGTGTCTCCTAAACCCAGAACAGGTGTCAATCTTTCAATTATAGTTTTTCTCCGCAAGTTTCACTCCTGGTTTTGGTACACAAATCCTGATGAACCCGGATCAGGGAAAAACTGCAGTGTGAAACCAGCTTAGGGTACAGACACACTCTGCTACTTACATGAGAGTCTCTCGGATGAGACTCGGAAGAGGCTGGAGCAGTGACCCTTAAAGGCCTCTCCCTCTCTGGATGGGCAGTGTGATGCTGCACAGAAACACAAGTATCTGTCATTCCCGTCCAGACAGGAGAGAGGCCGTTCAGGGTCACTGCTTCAGCCTCTTCTGAGTCTCGTCCGAGAGACTCACATGTAAGTAGCAGAGTGTGTCCGAGCCCTTAGACACACATCCAGCTGAATTAGGTGCCTGGCCCCTTTACTGCACAAGCCAGGTCTCAATCACATCCTCTTGATCGTTATGTCTTGCCCTTTGATCTACAAACAGCTCACATTGCAGGAAAAGCTGTAAGGCCCCTTTCACATCAGTGTTTTCAGGGAGTGGCTAAGGTAACAGCTATCTACACTGCATCTTGACTAAGGGCCCTTTCACATCAGCGTTTTTCCCCGATTGCAGCAGATCCGGAAGATTTACTGCATCTGCCGCCTAACATCCACACTTACGGCTACGGCAAACCCCATGCATTGTCACTTGTGGCAAGTGCGGCAACTGCGGCGATCTGGTACTTGCCGCAAGTGCCGGATCGCAAGTCCCATAGACAATGCATGGGGCTTGCCGCAAGTGTGCCGCAAGTGTGACCGCTAGGCAGCAGATGTGGCAAATCTGCCGGATCTGCTGCAATCGGGGAAAAACGCTGATGTGAAAGGGCCCTTAGTCAAGATGCAGTGTAGATAGCTGTTACCTTAGCCACTCCCTGCACCACTGTGATGGCTAAAGGCCAGCAGCAGGGAAAACATAACTTAATTTTCTCTCAGTAGCTGTGCATCCTATTGTAATTGGAATATGAGTTAAATCCTATTTACATGCAGATTAACACTATATTTATAGATAACAGGTTTCCTTTAAAGCTTAGTAGCATGTACCAAAGCAAGGATACTAAAAGCCACTGGACAAAGATTGTGTCAGCGTGTGCTCTGTATTCTGATATATGTATCCCTTTGTGCAAAGTTGGTAAAAGATGAATAATTGAAAAGTGAACCAATGCATGAATATGATCAACAAAACAGGTTTCGTCTTCTTTTTATTGAAGTGGAGTAAACTCTTTGTTTGAAACACAGGCGGACATACTGTACATAGTAATGATGTTATCGAAACTGAGAAAATAATTGCCAGGACAGGGAGAAAATGAAGAAGGAATATGAATGTCATCATCTCATATCAAGCTGGGCATGCTGACATTGTCTAGTTACAATAACCGGTTGTTCTGCAATCCAGAGCATCCCAGCAGTGTGCCCCTTCAGTAATATAAAACAGAATCAGGTTTTATTTAACCAGTTTTACCTGTATAAAGCTATGTCATACTTAGGAAGACAGCATTGACTCCATAAAATGGGTTTTTCTGTTTTATAATGCATATAAAAATTCAGTGTGTCTTAGGCTAGGGCCACATATGAGCCCTGGATCTGCTAAAAAAATCCGTTTTTCAACTTATATTTTTGTGAAAAATGGGTCCGTTAACGGATCCATAGGCTCCAATGTAAGAAACGGAATCAGTTTTTGGAAAGGCAGAAAAACAGACTGCCATGTGTGATCCTAGCCTTAGGCCCCATTCACACGTGCATAAATGCACAGTCCATTTTCACCATTCATGTGGCCATCCAAGTATGTGTGGTGGTGGCATCCATCTTCTATTCATGTGTCCATGTGTGTCATCTATGTGTCGTTCGTGTGCCATCTGTGTGACACGTATCGGAAAAAAATTATTGATTAAAATATGTTATACTGTAGATGTGCAAAGATGACAGATAGTTAGAAATGCAAAATATCTACTATATAATTGCCGTAGGCACGTTTGTGTCGGACCCCGGCACGACGTGGCTTTGTCACTATGTGACGTCACCACGGCGAAGCATTGGCCGCGTAGCGGCCAATGCGAGTCGCTGGCCTGCGCGAGCAATGGCCGCGAGGCCATTGCTCGCGCAGCCATAGGGCAGTGTACACAGTGCAGGCGGCCAGCACCGGCCACAATGCGGTCCCCGAGGACAGGAAGGGGTTAAGGTGACTGTGTGCAGAGTCACTCACCTGAGCTGCGGGCGACCCTTCCTCCACCGCCGCCTCAGACACCGGGCACCAGGCGGCACAGGGCGGCATGGGGCACACACACACGGCCGGGCGACCCTTCCTCCACCGCCGCCTCAGACACTGGGCACCGGGTGGCACAGGGCGGCATGGGGCAACACACACACGGCCGGCACTGTGCTCACACCCCGGGCACACACACACGGCCGGCACTGTACTCACACCCCGGGCACACACACACGGCCGGCACTGTACTCACACCCCGGGCACTCACACCGTGCTGAACACCCCGGGCACACACACCGTGCTCAGCTGCTTCCTGAGTGAGGGGAGCCGGCCAGGCTGCACGGGAGGAGGCGGGGAGACATTGCATAACAGCCTCCTCACAACACAGTGATATCAGGGCACAGACATGACCTGCGGTAATCCCCATAAGGATTACCGCAACCGCGCCGCAAGTACAAGCTGCGGCGCGGTTGCGGTAATCCCAATACAAAGTATAGGGGGACTTGCGGCTGGTGCGGCAAGTGCGGTTTTGCCGCACCTGCCGCAAGTCCCCCTATACTTTGTATGGGGATTACCGCAACCGCGCCGCAGATGCAGTTTTTTAATAAAATAATAAATAATAAAATAAATAAATAAAATAATAAATAATACAATAAATAAAATACATTAATAAAATAAAATCTTAATACAAATAAATTCAATTAAAATAACAAACAATAAATAAATTTAATAATAATAAAAATTGTAAAAAAAAAATAAATAAATAAATAATAAAATACAAAATAAGAATAACAAAAAAAAAAAAATATATTAAATTAAGATATTAATTACATTAACTAATTAAAATATAATAAAATAAAATAAATTTAATTAAAATAAAAAATTAATATACAAAATAATATCATTAATAATATATTAATCTACTATATAATTGCCGTAGGCAAAATCGTGTCGGCCCCCGAAATCGCCGTGGCTTTGTGACGTCACCACGGCGAAGCATTGGCCGCGCGAGCAATGGCCGCGAGGCCATTGCGAATCGCTAGCTTTGTGCGAGCAATGGCCGCGAAGCGGCCATTGCGAGTCGCTGGCCGAAAATAGAACCAGAGGCTCGGCCACAAAGCTAGCGATTTACCGCTCAGGTAGCGAGTCGCTGCCTGAGCGGTAAATCGCTAGCTTTGTGCCGAAAATAGAACCAGAGGCTCGGCCACAAAGCTAGCGATTTACCGCTCAGGTAGCGAGTCGCTGCCTGAGCGGTAAATCGCTAGCTTTGTGGCCGGAGCCTCTGGTTCTATTTTCGGCCACAAAGTTAGCGATTTACCGCTCAGCCCCCCAATAAGTATTGGACCCCCCCAAAAAAGTATTGGACCCCCCAAAAAGTATTGGACCCCCCAAAAAAGTATTGGACCCCCCCAAAAAAGTATTGGACCCCCCCAAAAAAGTTTTGGACCCCCCAAAAAGTATTGGACCCCCCCAAAAAGTATTGGACCCCCCCAAAAAAGTATTGGACCCCCCAAAAAAGTATTGGACCCCCCCAAAAAAGTATTGGACCCCCCCCAAAAAAGTATTGGACCCCCCCAAAAAGTATTGGACCCCCCCAAAAAAGTATTGGACCCCCCCCCAAAAAAGTTTTGGACCCCCCAAAAAGTATTGGACCCCCCCCAAAAAGTATTGGACCCCCCCAAAAAAGTATTGGACCCCCCAAAAAAGTACTCAGACCAGCTATAACTATTATAAGCAAATTTATGCACGTTCTAGAATCCCGATGCATTTGCATCGGGCTCACAGCTAGTGATAATATAAGACAAGATAAGATAATTGATAGATAATATAGATGGATAGGCAATAGATAAGTAAGAGACAGACAAATAGATAGATAGATAGATAGATAGATGGATAGATAGATAGATAGATAGATAGATAGATAGATAGATAGATAGATAGATAGATAGATAGATTCCAGCCCATACCCAGAAGTTGAGAATCATGAGAACTCTTCCTGATTGCTCTGGTGCTTCGGAAATCAGGTAATGTTTTTTTTAGGTGGAAACGCATATTATGGAGTCTTAATGCTGTCTTCTAATATACAAAGTAGCTTAAAAAGTTTCAGGGACTGTTTATTCAAATAAAGCATTTTTTTGCGAGTGTGGGTTAGTAATGGGGTTGTCTGATAGATACCTCTCCATTACTAACACTACGGATTGATGCTAGCTGTGTATTAGGACATTTCACAGCTGATATCAACCCAAAAACTATTATCCCAATAGCCAAAGCACTAGTGCAATTGGGAAGACCCAAGGACAAGCCTTACTGATACATTACTGATTTTTTTTCTTATAAATGTCACTAAGCTGAAAAAAATACAAGAATGCCATAAACCAAAATGCTATGCTTGTAGGAAGTAACCTATATTCCTATGTAATTGAAACTTTTAACATCTTTAGTGTCTGGACAAAAAAGTGCAAAAACAACCAATAAAAGATGTGAAAACAATTCCAGCCTTAAAGTAATTTTCCAATATGGAAATGGATTGCTGTGTGAACTAGAATAGAGCAATCTAATAATAATGGAAGCCAGGAGCAAATTCTCTCAATTTCTATCTGGCACAACAGAATGCAGGTCACTGAACATGGCAGCCTGTATTTTGCCTATGGCTCAGCATATATAAAGGGCTGCAGGGAAGTCTATATATTAAATGCACTACTCATTTTTCCTTTTCTGTGCTTAGTAGAGTTGTTTTCTGTCTGATTTAGCAAGATAGATAAAACAATATATAGAAAATGTATCACTTTTTATAGAGTTTATACTAATTCGGGAGGGAGTTAATATCTAAAATGGTTAATTAATGATTTACATCTATGAATAGACAGCTAATTACTTCTGACTTGCCAAGCTTGTGATTATTTGTCGAGGTGGTAGTTGATGGCCATCTGTGTATACAGGTTGCATATTACAGAAGGTCATCATGTTATATTCAGTCTCTGCACAGAATGGTGGAATTAATAATTCTGTTACTTTGGGAACACTGCAATATTTAATGGTATATCGCTCTATAAATACTCATTAACAGACTTTCCATCAGTTTCTATACTACTGTATAAAACTTTACTTTTCTCTTTTTTTTATTTAAGTATTGGTCATATTTTTTATCACTGCTAGAATTTATTGCTTCTTACCACAATGTATATTTTATCACAATCTTTGAATTCATACCATACAATGTCTGATGAGTTATATCTAAGGGTGCTTTCACATCTGCGGTAAAGTGTAAGGGTGCGTTCACACATTGCGTATTTGCTGCATATTTTTATGCGAATGCTCTTGCAGTTTTTGTAGCCAAAACCAGGAGTGGCTGATTAAAACCAGCAGTGGGTGATTAAATACAGAAGTGGAGCACTTGTTTCTATAAGGCTGAAGGCACACTGTCATGCATCAAAAATGGAGCGTTTTTTATGCATGACAGTGATGCGTGTGTTGTGCGTGTAGTAGTGTGAGTGTGGTGCCAGAGTGATGAATGTGGTGTGACTGTGGTGCGAGTGTGGTCCATGTGCAATGCGTTTTTAACATGGTCCTTCACACGCTGTATAAGGTGATATAATACTAAGTCAGGTTTAATAGTCTCCCGCTGCTACTTCCTGGGCCGCCTATTAAGCTAATTGCATATTCACTGCACTGTCAAACAAACAGCCCATCACAGGAGCTCACATTCTGTGAGAGCCTCTGTGATTGGCTGTTGTAATCAGACTGGATTTCCTCAATCTGGTCAGTGAATCTGCTTGGTTGCCATACACATTATTGTATGGCAACCAACCTGGCGTTATAGGGTGTTAAATAAATAATTATTAAAAAAAAAAAAAACAAGTGGGGCTTGGCTGCATTGGATGCCTTGTGGTAATAAAGTTGGAGTCCCTAATTGTGTCTGTCTTTTTATTTTTAATAAAGATTTTTTTCTCTGTGTGGCGTCTTTTTTTAACCCTTTATTGGAAATTCTTAATGGCCGGGTCAAACTTGGTCTGACATTAAGAATCTCGGGCTTAATACCAAAAAAAACAAAGCTGGTATTAGCCCCTTTATTACCCAGCGTGCCACCACCACCAGGGCCACTGGAAGAGCCCGGTAAGGCACCTGGAAATGGCGCTTATTATTAATGCACCATTTTTAGGGGCGGCTGCGGGCTGCTATTCTTTAGTGGGGGGCCCTGTAACAATGGGCCCTCACCCCGCTGAGAATACCAGCCCTCAGCTGCTTACTTTTACCTTGGCTGGCATTGAAAATACGGCGGAGCCCACAAATTTTTTTTGCCAGCCAAGGAGAAATTAGGCAGCTGAGGGTGGCAGCTCGCAGTTTGCCTGCTTTCATCGGGCTAGACTTAAAAATGATGCGAATCCCCATGCGTTTTTTTTTAATAATTAATTATTTAAAACCCTATAACGCCAGGTTGTTTGTCATACACTAATGTTTATGGCAACCAAGCAGAATCACTGTCCAGATTGAGAAAATCCAGTCTGATTACAACAGCCAATCACAGATGCTCCCATAGAGTGTGAGCTCCTGTGATTGGCTGTTTGACAGTGTAGTGAATATGTAAATAGCTTAAAAGGCGGAAGTAGCAGCGGGAGACTATTAAACCTGATCTAGCTATTCTATCTATTATAACTTTGACCAGCATGGTGCTACAAACTCGCACCGTGTGGTGTATGGGTACGAGGTTTTCTTGCACCCATAGACTTGCATTTCCCTCATGCGCATCAGAATCGCGTGCAGTCGCAGCATACTGCAACTCGCTTCTGACTAGCAGTGTGAGTTTAGTGCAGGGACTCGCACCAGTGTGCCCTGCCTGATAGTTTCCCTCGCATTGCACTCGCGCGAGTCCCTCGCACAGTGTGCCTTCAACATTACACTTTTCCACTGATTATTACACTCCTGGTTTTGGCAACAAAAACTGCAACAGCACTCGCATAAAAATATGCAGCAAATACGCAGTGTGTAAACGCACCGTTATTCCCGGCAGATGTCATCGCATCTGCAGAATCTGCCGCATAACGGCTTACTTGTGGCACTGATACAGCAAGCACCTTTCATTCTCTATGGGGCTTCCGTCAGATGCAGCAAGAATAGTATTGACGAATCCGACACTTGCGGCACTGCAAAATAAAACGCAGCAGTTGCGGTGCCGCAAGTGCCGCAAGTTCCAGATTCGGCAATACCACACGTGCCGCTCCTGACCGCAAGTCCCATAGAGAATGAATGGGCTTGCTGGATAGGTGCCGCAAGTCGGCTGTTATGCGTCAGATCCAGCAGATGCGTCCGGATCTGCCGCGAATCACACTACAAAGCAGATATGAAAGCAGTCTAAATAGGTACAACATTCTGCACTACTTACAGCTGAACCAGAAGTTTACATACACTATATAAAAAGAAACATATGCATGTTTTTATCACTATCTGACATAGAATCAGAATAAACCTTTCCCGTTTTAGGTTAATTAGGATTACCATATTCTCTATATAACTGTGGTGTGCTCCTATGTGAGCCCTGCTTTCTTCTCCCTTTTACTATTATTTTCATGGTGTGGTGAGCACCCCTACTAGTATTATTTGGTATACGGTTGTGCACCCTGCCTTTCTGTTTTTCATGTTTTAAACAAAGCCACTTTGTTTTTTACACTTCCTAGTATTTGGCTTTGAAAAACTTTATACAGTCATGTGCTGATGCGTTTTGATGCCTTTACGCAGTGGAAATGCACTAAAAATGCATTTCAACAAGGAATATAGTATCCAGCTCACTGTTTCAGTCTCCAGTCCGAATGGAGCTCGGCATTCTGTCCAGGTATGACCACATCAATGCAACCATACAATTACAAAGTCTGTACTGAAGAACCATCATAATAATTGGCTAAATGATCAAGCTTTTTGCTTTCCTTCTGCATGTCCCACCAGTATCATTAACGTGCGTTCACATTTGGGTATACAGTCATGGCCAAAGGTTTTGAGAATGATACAAATATTAATTTTAACAAAGTCTACTGCTTCAGTGTTTCTAATGGCAATTTGCATATACTCCAGAATGTCATAAAGAGTGATCAGCTTAACAGCAATTACTTGCTAAGTCCATATTTGCCTAGAAAATTAGCTTTAACCCCCAAAACACATTTCAACATCATTGCAGTCCTGCCTTAAAGGGATCCTGTCACCCCCAAAACACCTCCAAAGCTCTTAAAACCTGTCCCTAGTGCATATTAACACTTTCCCTACACTGCTTTTTGCTCCTAAATGCACCTAAGCAAAGTGATTAAAAACGTTTTATAAGTACCTCATTATTGATGCTAATGAGTGACTATGTATTCAGAGTCACTCATCAAGGCAGCCCCTCTTTATGATATCACGCCTGAATAGGCGTGATCTTGATAGCAGATTCAAAATCGCGCCTCCCTGCGCGCCTCCCCACTCTCACATTCCGTGCAGGCTTCAGTGGGGGCATATTGACGCGATTCGCGTCATTTCCTGGCGACGGGTGACGTCGGACACCCGCGCCGCATTGGGCTTCAAGTGCCTCACTGGGCATGCGCGCGGGAGCGTACTGCGCATGCGTGCGGCACCCGGAACAGAGCGGTCGGCGATCCGGAGACACAGGGACAGAAGAGGCTTCCACTGCTCATAACAGTACGGCGGTCCCCTTTCAAAGCCCAAAGTTTCCCAGCACATCTCCCACTGTACACCAAACGATTCACATACCCTCCCTACGTTTACAAAAGTATCTACATGTAAATCACTACACTATTATTGTTGAAAGTCATGTTGCCTAGGCAACTATTCTGTAGACACATACACCAACTATGATCTAACATATGAGGATATGCATTCATGTACATGTATATACTACAAACCTCATTCTGCACAGATAAATTTTAAAACATATATACACATATGGACATCCATTTTACTGTATATATATGTCTTTATATATATATATAAATATGTGTGTGTGTGTGTGTGTATATATATATATATATATATATATATATATATATATATATATACACACATATATACACACACACACACACCAGTACATATATATATATATGCAGATATATATATTACATACCCACACACACATATAGAGAGAGAGAGAGAGAGAGAGAGAGAGAGAGAGATATAAACACATATATATGTATCTATATATGTGTGTACAAAGATAGAGCATCACTGTGGTATATGGTGTTACCTTCTAAACATGTATACCGAACCTATGGTATATGGTGGTACTTTGGAGCACATACACCACAAGTTCACTATATGGCGCTACATAACACTACATGTATACCTGCGCTATGGTATATAGACGGCGGCACTGTATAGAACCTGTACAGCAGCATTGCACCATATGGCGGTACTTGGGAGCACATACACACCACAAGTACACTATATGGCGCTACATGTATACCTGCGCTATGTTATATAGACGGCAGCACTGTATAGAGCCTGTACAGCAGCACTGCACCATATGGCGGTACTTGGGAGCACATACACACCACAAGTACACTATATGGCGCTACATAACACTACATGTATACATGCGCTATGGTAGATGACGGCGCTACTGTATAGAAACTGTTCAGCATTCTGACATCATGCTTGGTCATAGCAGGACAGGGCCTCCTATTATTAACGGTTATCGGTCAATCTGCGGACATGAAAGTATAACAATTTTTATGTATTCATAATTAATACATTTGTCTTTATTTATTTTACTTTGAAGTGTATAATGCACAGTGAAATCTAATCACTTCTGAACCAGCCCTAATGAGCAGGGTGACGCGGGTTGATGTGGGGAGTGCCATCACAGACAGGGCAGAGGATCGGGGTATGTAGCGCGTGTAGGTCACGAGGAGTGTTGGGGGGGTGGGGGGGCTAGGAAGGGAGGAAAATCGGGCTGAGGACTGGGAAAAACAGGGGCAGAGGACAGGGAGACACAGGGACAGAGGACAGGTGAACAAAGGGCCAGATAACAGGGGGAGACAGCTAACAAGTCAGCCACTCTATACAGTCCTATCCACGGACCCAACATGTACACTGTTCTCAACTTATCCCCCATTAACTATGCTAACCATTGATACACCAGGTACAGTCGCATCCACTCATGTGCCATATCATGTCCTAACCACTGAGCCACCATATAATGCTAAGCGCAGAGCCACCGTATACAATGAGAACCAATGAGGCACCATATACAGTGCTAACCACTGAGCTAACATATAGTGAATATTAATCTTTTTACAAGAACATACTTTTAGGAGAGAACACTGTACTATTTGGCGTCTAAATAGATGGCCCCTGGGAGACACAACGCACTCCCGATGCAATAGCATCTGTATTTTTTAAAGTATTTTACAGGGCTGCCATTATGAATACCGTCTGCCTTTACATCAAAATTTTAAGTGACCTCATGAACACTCTACCCACACCCCACACAGCTACGCCTACACTTATGCACTACCTCCACCACAAATTGCATTATAGTTATATAGAAATATTGCAAGTGAAACAAACATTACCTCAATGTACAAATAATTGAATTTTTAAGATTTCTGGGCTTTTCTTGTGGGGGGGGGGGATACAGTCACTCTATCATATAGTAAACACAATCTGAGTTGAGACTGCTGTGGGCTAATACACAATAGCGGTAAACATAATATAAAATACACAATTAGGCCGGCTGGTAGGAGTGTACAGAATAGAGATGGCTGATGGCCGTTGTGGGGGGCGCTGTGTTTGCAGGTAACAAATAATTTGAGCACGGTAAAAGTTCAAACAGTACCTGGTTTGAGTCTTGATAAATACAGCGATGGCACCAGCTCATGGAGTCCGGTTCACAGGCGGGTACACCAGGATACAGTCCACACATAAAGTTACCCGTAAAATTCTATTTAGGAACCTTCCAATACTGGTCTCCACAACCTCCCAGCCATACCGGGCTACACCATGTTAGTATAGCTAACGGACCCTGGTACTCTTTACCTCTCAAGTGTCTCTCAGCTGCTGCAGCTTAGGCAAAAAACAAAATTAAGCAGGAACGCCGCACTGCCTCATAACCAGGCTTTATACTCCGTCTCTCCTTACGTGACCTTGCAAGACCCGGAGCGGAGGGAGCGGACTGTCCCTTTCTCTCAAACCCTATACCGGGCTCAATATGTGACTGTGCGCATTCTGGGGGACACATAGCGCACCTCCCAAACGATCCAACGCATTTTCTCACACAGTATAGACTATGTAGATGGCTGCGGGCTATACACATAATACGGATTACACAATACATACTGCTGCTGCTTGGTGGAGGACAGAGGACGATGCAACGGGGTGGTGTAGGATGAACCGGTAGAGGGAGGCGAGGTAGTACGATGCGGCTCAGGCAAGGGGGAGAACCCTAACACACTGACTCAAACGTACACACAGAGTCACACCTACACACTGACTCACACCTACACACATACAAACACAGATTTACACCCACAGACAGACACACACACACACACATATACTCACACTCACAAACACACGCATGTGATCTTAAATCTGTGCCACCTGTCGGGGACAGTGATGGCCCTCATGTCCATTGCGCTGAGCGGGGGATAGCAGATAGGTGTGTATTAGGCGGGCGCAGAGGTGGCGGGGTACAGGAAGATCCCGGGTGTCAGTGCAGCTGACACCAAACTGCAGTGACATGAGGCGGCTCTCACCCAGGATCATACTATGGCCGCACGTCTGCTCCCGTTGATCCATGCACCCTGGGAGGCCCGATCCCGGCAGCCCCTGCTGACCGTTAGCACTGGGTGGCTCGTGACGTGGGTTACTGATGTTAGGCTGCAGATGGAGTCTGCTGCGCACCTCGAGCGGCTGCCATCTTTTGTTTGCTTTTCATATGTTTCCAGAAATTGTGCATTTTCGCTGATTGGTCTGCACTGCCGTGCTGAAGCATTCAGCGCTAGTCAGCAATTTCCGTCATAGACCGTGATTATTACATGATTATATAGTAGATACAAACATGCACACTCTAAAACACACAATAACAAAAAAAAAAAACATTTATATAGACACACATAGACATGCACACTCTACAACAACACACAAATAATAAAAATAAATTTTATCTTAAATAGACTCACTTTGCCAGACCAGATCATACACTATCATACACAATTATTATAGATTTATCTTTAATTTGTGTGCCGTTATATACCATAGGCAGGTATACATTAGTGTTATGTAGCGCCATATAGTGTACTTGTGGTGTGTATGTGCTCCCAAGTACCGCCATATGGTGCAATGCTGCTGTACAGGTTCTATACAGTGCTGCCGTCTATATAACATAGCGCAGGTATACATGTAGCGCCATATAGTGTACTTGTGGTGTGTATGTGCTCCCAAGTACCGCCATATGGTGCAATGCTGCTGTACAGGTTCTATACAGTGCCGCCGTCTATATAACATAGCGCAGGTATACATGTAGTGTTATGTAGCGCCATATAGTGTACTTGTGGTGTGTATGTGCTCCCAAGTACCGCCATATGGTGCAATGCTGCTGTACAGGTTCTATACAGTGCCGCCGTCTATATAACATAGCGCAGGTATACATGTAGTGTTATGTAGCGCCATATAGTGTACTTGTGTTGTGTATGTGCTCCCAAGTACCGCCATATGGTGCAATGCTGCTGTACAGGTTCTATACAGTGCCGCCGTCTATATACCATAGCGCAGGTATACATGTAGTGTTATGTAGCGCCATATAGTGAACTTGTGGTGTATGTGCTCCCAAGTACCGCCATATGGTGCAGTGCTGCTGTACAGGCTCTATACAGTGCTGCCGTCTATATAACATAGCGCAGGTATACATGTAGCGCCATATAGTGTACTTGTGGTGTGTATGTGCTCCCAAGTACCGCCATATGGTGCAATGCTGCTGTACAGGTTCTATAAAGTGCCGCCGTCTATATACCATAGCGCAGGTATACATGTAGTGTTATGTAGCGCCATATAGTGAACTTGTGGTGTATGTGCTCCAAAGTACCACCATATACCATAGGTTCGGTATACATGTTTAGAAGGTAACACCATATACCACAGTGATGCTCTATCTTTGTACACACATATATAGATACATATATATGTGTTTATATCTCTCTCTCTCTCTCTCTCTCTCTCTCTCTCTCTCTCTATATGTGTGTGTGGGTATGTATATATATATCTGCATATATATATATATATGTACTGGTGTGTGTGTGTGTGTGTTATATGTGTGTATATATATATATATATATATATATATATATATATATATATACACACACACACACACACAATTTATATATATATATAAAGACATATATATACAGTAAAATGGATGTCCATATGTGTATATATGTTTTAAAATTTATCTGTGCAGAATGAGGTTTGTAGTATATACATGTACATGAATGCATATCCTCATATGTTAGATCATAGTTGGTGTATGTGTCTACAGAATAGTTGCCTAGGCAACATGACTTTCAACAATAATAGTGTAGTGATTTACATGTAGATACTTTTGTAAACGTAGGGAGGGTATGTGAATCGTTGGTGGTACAGTGGGAGATGTGCTGGGAAACTTTGGGCTTTGAAAGGGGACCGCCGTACTGTTATGAGCAGTGGAAGCCTCTTCTGTCCCTGTGTCTCCGGATCGCCGACCGCTCTGTTCCGGGTGCCGCACGCATGCGCAGTACGCTCCCGCGCGCATGCCCAGTGAGGCACTTGAAGCCCAATGCGGCGCGGGTGTCCGACGTCACCCGTCGCCAGGAAATGACGCGAATCGCGTCAATATGCCCCCACTGAAGCCTGCACGGAATGTGAGAGTGGGGAGGCGCGCAGGGAGGCGCGATTTTGAATCTGCTATCAAGATCACGCCTATTCAGGCGTGATATCATAAAGAGGGGCTGCCTTGATGAGTGACTCTGAATACATAGTCACTCATTAGCATCAATAATGAGGTACTTATAAAACGTTTTTAATCACTTTGCTTAGGTGCATTTAGGAGCAAAAAGCAGTGTAGGGAAAGTGTTAATATGCACTAGGGACAGGTTTTAAGAGCTTTGGAGGTGTTTTGGGGGTGACAGGATCCCTTTAAAAGGAGCAGCTAACATCGTTTTAGTGATTGTTCCATTAACACTGGTGTGGGTGTTGATGAGGACAGGGCTGGCGATCAATCAGTCATGATTAAGTAAGAATGACACCACTGGACACTTTAAAAGGAGGCTGGTGCTTGGTATCATTGTTTCTCTTCAGTTAACCATGGGTATCTCTAAAGAAACACGTGCAGCCATCATTGCACTGCACAAAAATGGCCTAACAGGGAAGAGTATCGCAGCTAGAAAGATTGCACCTCAGTCAATAATCTATCGCATCATCAAGAACTTCAAGGAAAGAGCTTCCATTGTTGTCAAAAAGGCTCCAGGGTGCCCAAGAAAGACCAGCAAGCACCAGGACCGTATCTTAAAACTGTTTCAGCTGCGGGATCGGACTACCAGCAGTGCCGAGCTTGCTCAGGAATGGCAGCAGGCTGGTGTGAGTGCTTCTGCACGCACTGTGAGGCGGAGACTCTTTGAGCAAGGCCTGGTTTCAAGGAGGGCAGCAAAGAAGCCACTTCTCTCCAGAAAAAACATCAGGGACCGACTAATATTCTGCAAAAGGTACAGGGAATGGACTGCTGAGGACTGGGGTAAAGTGATTTTCTCTGATGAATCCCCTTTTCAATTGTTTTGGACATCTGGAAAACAGCTTATTTGGAGAAGAAGAGGTGAGCGCTACCACCAGTCTTGTCTCATGCCAACTGTAAAGCATCCTGAAACCATTCATGTGTGGGGTTGCTTCTCAGCCAAGGGAATCGGCTCACTCTCAGTCTTGCCTAAAAACACAGCCATGAATAAAGAATGGTACCAGAATGTCCTCCAAGACCAACTTCTCCCAACCGTCCAAGAGCAGTTTGGCGCCCAACAATGCCTTTTCCAGCATGATGGAGCACCTTGCCATAAATCAAAGGTGATAGCTAAATGGCTCAGGGAACAAAACATAGACATTTTGGGTCCATGGCCTGGAAAACTCCCCAGATCTTAATCCCATTGAGAACTTGTTGTGGTCAATCATTAATAGACAGGTGGACAAACAAAAATCAACAAATTCTGGCAAAATGCAAACATTGATTATGCAAGAATGGACTGCTATCAGTCAGGATTTGGTCCAGAAGTTGATTGAGAGCATACCAGGGAGAATTGCAGAGGTCCTGAAGAAGAAGGGTCAACACTGCAAATAATGACTTGTTGCATTAACTCATTCTAACTGTCAATATAAGCTTTAGGTACTCATAATATGATTGCAATTATATTTCTGTATGTGATATAAACATCAGACAAACACAAATAAAAACCAGAGGGCAGCAGATCATGTGAAAATATCATTTTGGTGTCATTCTCAAAACATTTGGCCATGACTGTACAGTTGTGGCCAAAAGTATTGACACCCCTGCAATTCTGTCAGATAATACTCAGTTTCTTCCTGAAAATGATTGCTAACAAAAAAAATTTGGTATTATTATCTTCATTTAATTTGTCTTCAATGAAAAAACACAAAAAGAATTGTCCTAAAGCCAAATTGGATATAATTCCACACCAAACATAAAAAAGGGGTTGGACAAAAGTATTGGCACTGTTAGAAAAATCATGTGATGCTTCTCTAATTTGTGTAGTTAACAGCACCTGTAACTTACCTGTGGCACCTAACAGGTGTTGGCAATAACTAAATCACACTTGCAGCCAGTTGACTTGGATTAAAGTTGACTCAACATTTGTCCTGTGTCCTTGTGTGTACCACATTGAGCATGGAGAAAAGAAAGAAGACCAAAGAACTGTCTGATGACTTGAGAAATCAAATTGTGAGGAAGCATGATCAATCTCAAGGCTACAAGTCCATCTCCAAAGACCTGAATGTTCCTGTGTCTACCGTGTGCAGTGTCATCAAGAAGTTTAAAGCCCATGGCACTATGGCTAACCTCCCTAGATGTGGACGGAAAAGAAAAATTGACAAGAGATTTCAACTCAAGATTGTGCAGATGGTGGATAAAGAACCTCGACTAACATCCAAACAAGTTCAAGCTGCCCTGGTGTCCGAGGGTACAACAGTGTCAATCCGTACTATCCGTTGGCGTCTGAATGAAAAGGGACTGTATGGTAGGAGACCCAGGAAGACCCCACTTCTTACCCTGAGACATAAAAAAGCCAGGCTGGAGTTTGCCAAAACATACATGAGAAAGCCTAAAATGTTTTGGAAGAATGTTCTCTGGTCAGATGAGACAAAAGTAGAGCTTTTTGGGCATCAACATAGAGTTTACAGAGAAAAAAAGAGGCATTCAAAGAAAAGAACACGGTCCCTACAGTCAAACATGCCGGAGGCTCCCTGATGTTTTGGGGTTGCTTTGCTGCCTCTGGCACTGGACTGCTTGATCGTGTGCATGGCATTATGAAGTCTGAAGACTACCAACAAATTTCGCAGCATAATATAGGGCCCAGTGTGAGAAAGCTGGGTCTCCCTCAGAGGTCATGGGTCTTCCAGCAGGACAATGACCCAAAACACACTTCAAAAAGCACTAGAAAATGGTTTGAGAGAAAGCACTGGAGACTTCTAAGGTGGCCAGCAATGAGTCCAGACCTGAATCCCATAGAACACCTGTGGAGAGATCTAAAAATGTCAGTTTGGAGAAGGCACCCTTCAAATATCACGAACCTGGAGCAGTTTGCCAAAGAAGAATGGTCCAAAATTCAGCAGAGCATTGTAAGAAACTCATTGATGGTTACCAGAAGCGGTTGATCGCAGTTATTTTGGCTAAAGGTTGTGCAACCAAGTATTAGGCTGAGGGTGCCAGTACTTTTGTCTGGCCCATTTTTGGAGTTTTGTGTGAAATGATCAATGTTTTGCTTTTTGATTCATTCTCGTGTTTTTTCATTGAAGACAAATTAAATGAAGATAATACCAAAGAATGTGATTGCAATCATTTTCAGGAAGAAACTGAGTATTATCTGACAGAATTGCAGGAGTGTCAATACTTTTGGCCACAACTGTATAAATTGCCCAGATTCTCAGCCAGGAAAGTAGGAGAGCGTCATGTATTTTTACTCACTTAGCATCTGTATGTCATGTGAGTGCTATGCACGTATGCTTTTTTTTATTCTAGGAAAGGATAAACATGCACACTTGAATTACATATTATTAATATTATTTATTTATATATCACTATTAATTCCATGGTGCTGTACATGAGAAGGGGTTACATACAAAGCTATAGATATAGATTACAGTAAACAAATTAAGGACCTGCCCTTGCGGACATACATTCTACAGGCAGGGCCAGCGTTAGGGGGGAGGGGCAGACTGGGCAGTTGCCCAGGGCCACCACTCTTAGGGGCCCCCAAAGGAGCTGAACTAAAAATAGCAATAAAACTGTGAAAAAAGTAAAAATACACATATTTTGTGGAATTTCACATTTTTTTTGCAATTTCAAAGCACTTGGAATTTTTTCTCATTCTCCAGTACATTTTGTGGTAGAATGCATGATGTAATTCAATAGTACAACTCATCCTGCAAAAAAACAAGCCCTCGTACGGCGATGTGGAAAAAAATAAAAAGTTCTGGCTCTTGGAAGAGGTGAGGAAAAAAAAAAGAAGAAAAATCACTCAGTGGTGAAAGTTATAAAATCCTTGTAATAGCAGCAGGAGCGCCCCCGCAGGCGTCAATCTTTACATGTTCATGATGGCTCTAATTAGAGTTAGGGCACCTCCTTAATTCCTACATTTGTAGACAGTTATCAAGAAGAACTTACAAGGCATTAAAGGGGATGTCCAGGATTAATAAAACTTTACTACATTCACTCAAAAACAGCACCACCCCTGTGTACAGGTGACATGTGGTATTACAGCATAAGCCCATTCCCTTCAATTAAGTGAGCTGCAATAGCACATACGACCTGTAGACTGGGGTGGCGTTTGTTTTTGAAAGAAATCAGTCATGTTTATAGAATTCTTGACAACTCCTTTAAGGTCAATATTTCCATAACTGACCCCAGAACAACACAAGACACCAGGATGGGGCTCATTTCAAATGTATATTTTTATAATATGAAGAATTATAGCAGATCTTTGTTAAAGATTACATTTAAGCTCCTATGAAAACATTCTCCTTACTGACTCTCCAGTTTGTAAATCCTATTTTAGGCTGGGGTCACAGTACCATTTTTCACATGCATTTTTGGAGACCTGCGTTTTCAAAAACGCATGTAAAAAACGCACCCATAGGCCCCATGTTAAAACGCATGCCCTAATAGCCAAAAAGCATGTGTGACTGTCCCATGCGTTTTTGGAGCATATCCAAAAACGCATGCGTTTCTGTAGAAAACGCATGCGTTTTTGCAGAAAACGCATGCGTTTTTATAACATGGGTTCCTATGGAAAACGCATGCAAAAACGCATGTACAGTTAGTACCTTTTAGTGCCATTCAAAAACGCATGCGTTTCCATAGGAGCCCATGTTAAAAAAACGCATGCGTTTCCGGAAACGCATGCGCAAACGCATGCGTTTTTTTTAACATGGGCTCCTATGGGAAACGCATGCGTTTTTGAATGGCACTAAAAGGTACTAATTGTACATGCGTTTTTGCATGCGTTTTCCATAGGAACCCATGTTATAAAAACGCATGCGTTTTCTACAAAAACGCATGCGTTTTTCAAAACGCTCAAAAAAATACTACAAGCACTATTTTTAGGTGCAGATTCAAAAACGCAGCCAAAAACGCAGGGAGCCATCAGAGACCTTAAAAAACTCATGCTGACATGAAAAACGCATGTAAAAAAGCATGCGTTTTTAAAAGACACTAAAAAAACTGTGACCCCAGCCTTATTAAACACTTGTAGGTAATTTTTAATCAATATAAGGAGTCCTGTGTTCACAATCCCCATCTCTTGGTCAGAGGATAAGAGGTTAGAAAGAGCGACTCTCCCTGGAGGAGCCGGGCTGTATGACACAGACAGACAATGATGGGAATGGATATGTGTGTCTATGTGTGTGTGCTCGGTGTATACGTATAATATATAGTGTTTGTGTCACATACCGTGTGTTCTGTGTATGTAACATCTACATTTATAAATCCCAGCAGCATAGATTAGAGTTCCTAGGTGTAAACAGGTCGGCAATCGCCCAACAAACGAGCAAGTCGCTGCTTATCATTGGGGATTGGATGTTTATGGAGAAACAAAAATCCTTGCTCTCGGCAGCACATTGCTCAGTGCAAACTGCAGAAGTGCTGCTGATAACATGATACTGCAGGGGCAGATTAACTTACTGGCGATTGTTCTGTGCCATCATTCTTCATCATCCTGTGTAAAAAGGCTGGAAACAAGCGCTGAATGACTTGAATATTATAAATCGCACTCATTTACCAGTCTGAAATCGGGGCTTGTACATGTAACCCAAATGCCTGAGTGTGACGGTGCAATATGTGAGCATTTAGGGCCCATTTTAACCTTTTGCCCAGGGCCTCACTTTGCCTAAAACCGGCCCTGTCTACAGGATAATGGGGAAGAGACAGGTCGGGGGAATTGGGAAGAGAAGGTCGGGGTGCTGCAGCTCTGGTGGTGGTGAGGCAGCA
The DNA here is from genome assembly GCA_033576535.1 of Allobates femoralis. Taxonomy (NCBI): domain Eukaryota; kingdom Metazoa; phylum Chordata; class Amphibia; order Anura; family Aromobatidae; genus Allobates; species Allobates femoralis. Next base: position 638,101,072 of record JARQOC010000003.1, read on the forward strand.
GCTCGGATGGTGATGAGGCAGCAGAATGGTCATTGCAGGCTATAAGCTTTCGCAAAGAGATGGGTTTTCAGGTTCCGTCTTAAGGATCTGAGGGTGGTGGATAATCGGACGTAATGAGGCGTTGAATTCCAGAGGATGGGGATATTCGGGAGAAGTCTTGGAGGCGGTTGTGTGAGGAAAGAATAAGTGTAGAAGAGAGGAGGAAGTCTTGGGAGGATCGAAGATTATGTGAGGGAAGATATTGGGAGATTAATTCAGAGATATAGGGAGTGGACAGGTTATGGATGGCTTTGTAGGTCAGTGTTAGTAGCTGATTTGGGAGCTAGTGGAGGGATTTGAAGAGGGAAGAAATGAGAGTAGCGAGGAGACAGGTGGATTAGTCAGGTAGCAGAGTTGAAGACAGACTGGAGAGGTGCAAGAGAGTTAGGGAGTCCACAGAGGAGGGTATTGCAGTAATCAAGGCTGGAGATTATGAGGGCATGTACAAAGGTTTTAGTAGATTAAGGGCTGAGAAAGGGATGGATTCTGGAAATATTTTTGTTTTGGAAGCGACAGGAGTTGGCAAGAGTTTGGATGTGGAGTTTGAAGGACAGAGCAAAGTCGAGAGTTACCCTGAGGCAGCAGATTTCACGTGTGGGAGAGAGCGAGATGCCGTTTACCAAAATAGATAGATCGGGTACAGAAGATACATGAGATGCATGACATACAGATGCAAGGTGAGGAAGAAAATGCATGACACTCTCCAAATTTTCTGGCTAAGAATCTGGGATTGCAGATAGGAGAAAAGGGAATAATGGGTGCGCTCCCACTCCAAATAATTCCAAATTCAAAAGTTGTGTGAATTCATCACTTGGTATTTATTCTACGCATTTTGGGAACAAGCCCCTTCCTCAGGAATACCACAAAAATGACACAGTAAAGAGATGTACCTCTCTTTAGATGATACATCTCTTTACTCTGTCACTTTTGTGGTATTCCTGAGGAAGGTGCTCTTCCCCGAAACGCATAGAAAATACCACGTGATGAATTCACACAACTTTTGAATTTAGAATTATTTGTAGCGGGAGCGCATCCATTATTCCCTTTTCTCTATCTGCAATCCTGGATTCATATCGAGGGAGGACTGCTGCAAACCGTGGAAAAGCTTGACATCTATAGTCGTCAAAGGCGCAAAAAGCGGTTGTGACTTCTCACAGCCCTAACAGGTGAGAGGATTTAATTATTGCACTGTTTTCCAAAACGTTCAGTCAGATATATACTATTGTGCGCCCCTCTTTCATTTCAGCTTTTTCTGGCTGAGAATCTGAGCAGTTTTTATACCCAGATGTGAACGCAGCCTTAAACTGTCGGTGGGAGATGTGGTCTCTTTTATAACTGGAATTATACGTTAAAGAAGACCTATCAGCACGTCAAAAGTAGACAGTTTCTGCTCTTATCTTTCTCTAGCTGCTGCCCTGGGAGGGGGGGTTTGTTTATTTTTTAGTCTTGTTTTCTATTGATTTGTGTTTAAAATTTGCCATATGGTTGCGGAGATATGGATATATTTACTGCTCATTTTTATGATGTTTACATGGGGCACAGCTCAAAGGTTTCTATCAAGATGTGTTTTTAGCCTATATGAAGAAAAAGAAACCACTCACCATTCGCCGATCCCTCAAGCGTGGAGCCCAGGAATCAGCCACGCCACAGCCAGAAAATCCAATACATGAAAATAGAATTCCGATTCAGACACACAAATGTTTCTTTTATTTATCCGGAGTGCATGTTACAGCAACCGAGCAGCTTGCGTACCCAATTCTTCTATTTTCATTTATTGTGTTTTTAGCCTGTTCTACATTAATCTATGTGAGCAACAACCCCTTTGATAAAGACAATAAGACCACATGCACACATTGATTGTTTCATTAGTGTTTTCCCTCAGTATTTGGAAGTCAAACCCAGGAGTGGAACAAACAGAGGAAAAGTATTATAAAAACACATCATCACTTCTGTACAGTTTACCCACTCCTGGTTTTGGCTTATAAATGCTGAGGTAAAAAACTCTCCAAATACCTGTCACATCTGTGCCAGCCCCTGCTTCAGCTGCTAGGTGGCGCTACTGCATTGTTGCAGGTCATGCTTGATAGCATAATACTATTTTGTTTCTGGGACTTGTGGTTCTATCCAGTCTGGAAGCTGCAGGATTAGGCTATGTTCACACAGGGCATTTTTGCTGCGTTATTGTGCTCAATTTTTGCATTGGTTTTATTCTAATCTATGCTAATCTAAAACTGTGTTTTTTGGGCTCAGATTTTGCCTTGGTTTTATGTAAATGTATGCTAATGTAAAATTGCATTTTTTATTCCAAGCCTATGTGATTCTGCGGTAAGATGTCCACACACATTGGTTTTATTTCTCTGCAGAAAGGGAAAGCACCACAGGTTTTGCTGAGTTTTTGAAAAGAATGAGCATGTCAATTGTTTTCTGACTTTTTGCAGCGTTCTATGGCAAAAACACTGTAAAATGGCAGTAAAAACGGGATAAAAATGTGGCAGAAATGCAGCAAACCCACAGCAAAAAAATGCGGGATTATAGGCTATGTCCTGACACGTTGGTTTTTGCTGTAGCAAAAACACAACAAAACCTTAAGGATTTCTTGTAACTTCTGATTTCTTGGCAGGAGATCTGCTGCATTTTTTGCTGTGAGTTTCCTGTTTTTGCTGCATTTTTGGTGCGTTTTTGTTTGCTAAGGCTGACTTCACATCACGTTTTTTTTGCATCAGGTTCTGTCTGGTTTGAACCTGACAGAACCTGATCCGGGTTTGCCTCCCATGTATGCCTATGGTGCTGGATTGATCCTATTTGGCCATCCAGTTTTGTGTATTCTGAGCCGGATTCGTTTTTGTCCGGTTTTTCACCATGACCAAAATCGGAGCCTGCAGCATTTTTGGGCTCCGGTGAAAAAAAGCGGACAAAATCTGGCAGAAATGGATCCGGGGCGATCCGGCGTCCATAACATGGGAGCCTTTGGGCGCCATATCCGTGAAAAAAATTGTATCATTTCCCAGATCCGATTTATTACACAGAGCATGCTCAGAAATCTTGCCATTCTAACTTCAGCACCATGGACAGCAGTATTTCATGTACAGGCTGTGAATTCAGTACCAAGGACAGCAGCAGAGCAGATACAGGCAGACTTCAGGACCATGGACAGCAGTAGAAAACAATCCTGCAAAAAACTGAATCCGGGACCATATGTGTCCACACTTTTTGCACATCCTGTCCTCTCAGGTTCTGTCCAGTGGATCCTGCAAAAAACAGGATCCACCCTGACAGACAAAAACCTTGGTGTGAAGCCAGCCTAAGTTTTTGCAAAACCTGTGGTGCTTACAGTTTCTGCAAAGAATTTAAACCAATGTGAGTGGACAGATTTTCCCAGAATCACATAGGTTTTGCTGGGAAATGAAAACACAGGTTTTCAGTTAGCATACATAACACTATAGCGCAGCCCGTGGAAAGCAGCCCCATAGCAACCCGCTGTTTATTTTAGCAGCGGTCACACACCAAGCTGCATGCCGTGCGCTTTAGCAGAGCACAGAGGAAAATGGTGTCTGCATCGTTTTCCTGTGCGCTGTGATGGCTATGGGGCTGTGTTCCACAGGCAGCGCTATAGCATTACCGCTAGGCTGCTTTCTTTATGCACTGGCGTCATGCTCAAGTGTGACCCCACCCTAACTCAGTAAAAACGTCATGTGTAAACATAGTATTAGGCTAGGGTCACATTTGCGATGTGCCCCTAGCCTGCCGGATTCCGGTATTATCTTAGAACTTTTTCCAGCGCCGCATAGCGTTTCCGCTATGCGGTGCTGGAAACCGCTGCCCTTAGTTACCCGCTGTTTACCTGCACGACCTGTCACACAGGCAGCGGCTCGGAGGGCGTTTTACAGCGCCGCACAGGAAATCGTGTCTGCAACGGTTTCCTGTGCGGCGCTGTAAAACGCCCTCCGAGCCGCTGCCTGTGTGACAGGTCGTGCAGGTAAACAGCGGGTAACTAAGGGCAGCGGTTTCCAGCACCGCATAGCGGAAACGCTATGCGGCGCTGGAAAAAGTTCTAAGATAATACCGGAATCCGGCAGGCTAGGGGCACATCGCAAATGTGACCCTGGCCTAAATCTGTTGTTTTGGTTTCTGCTGGTTTGCTATCAGGTTTGTGTGGAGCTATTCTATTTAACCCATTAGTGACAAGCTAATTTTTATTTTGAAGAGAACCTGTCAGGTCGTTTTTACCTCCTAACCTGTCACTACCTGTCCCTGCACCTCCCTAGCACTTTCCCAACCATCCGTATCTGACCTAATAGTGTCTTATATTGGATGTGAAAAATGACTGATACTCACATGCAATTGCAGCATCCAGGCTACTATCTGTAGCCTGACTAGGTGGTCTCCAGGGCTCCGTCCCCCCACCTTGCTGCTGTTATCACACCCTGCTGGGCATGAGAATTAATTCTCCTGCACACTCCTGATTTTAAATTCTCGCCTTCTCCTTCCGGGTATGATGCACTCATTTCCAGTTCGGTGCATTGTGGGGGGTGTATTGGCTGTACAGGCCAGCCCAGAACAAGCACAGTGCAATAATCACCCACAATGCACCGAACCGGAAATGACGTACAGCTAGTGTATCATACCCAGAATGAGGAGGCAGCAATATCAAATCAGGAGTGTGCAGGAGAATGAATTCTCATGCTCAGCGGACCATGTTAACAGCAGCAAGGAGGGCAGATGGAGCCCTGGAGACCGCCTAGTCAGGCTACAGATCGTAGCCTGGATGCTGCATTTGCATGCGAAAATGTGAGTATCAAAGTCATTTTTCACAGCCAATATAGGACACTATTAGGTCAGACAGGGATGGGAAATGCTAGGAAGGTGCAGGGACAGGTAGTGATAGGTTAGGAGATAAAAACAACCTGACAGGTTCCCTTTAATGACCAGGCCAAATTTTAGAAATCTGACCAGCATCATTTTGTGTGATAATAACTTCAGAATATATTCTGATGATTCTGAGATTCTGAGATTGTTTTTTCGCAAGACATTGTACTTTATGTAAGTGGTAAATTTAGGTTGATTTTTGTTTTTTTGCATTTACTTTGGAAAATATCTAAATTTGGTGAAAATTTTGAAAGCAAATCACAATTGTCAACTTTCAATTTTTATATCCCTAAAACAGTGAGTCATGCTGTACAAAATAATTAATAAATAATATGTTTCATATGTCTACTTTACATCTACATCATTTTTCAAATGTAATTTTATTTTATTAGGATTTTAAAAGAGTTAAAAGTTAAAGGGAACCAACCATCAAAAAATAGCTATCTAAGCTATAAATATCTGTCCCTGGGGCCCTAAATGACTATTCTAACCATCCCTGACTGACTAAATCTAACTAACTACAGGCACATTAAATCTCTTTTTATACTTACCAAATCCTTGTCGGATGGGCGTTCCTCCAGGGTCTTTGTCAGCGAGGCGGGTCTCCTTGCTGCTGTCCATCTTCTTCCTAGGGCGGCATCTTCTTCCCAGGATTTAAATTACCCGCCCATCGCGTCCTCGCAATGAGCGAGTCACGTGCTGCAGGCCCCGCGTCACTTCCGCCCGCCGTGTTCCAAAGATAAAAGAACACTAGCAGAGCTAGAATGACAGGTTATCTTTCATAGGAACTAGTTATAAAATGTATGTTTACCTCCATCAATCACAATATGAGTAGCAAATGTGCCAATCTACATGGCACACCATAAAAAGGTTCCTCCCACCCAGGTAGGAACTGGTATGTGCACAAAACAACCAATCCTTTACAGAATTCAAAAGTATTGTCCTGTACAGGAGGTTCGGCAAGAACCATGCAGTAACACCCACAGTGTAGAAATACAGAACAACCTCATTGGTAGAGATCCCCAATAAAATGATCATGCCTGTATCACCAATATAAATAATGTAAAAGTAATATAAAAGGTTTTCTATAGAAAGACATTTTCTTAAAAATAGCTAATGGTCAAAATATTCATATGAGTAATCAAGTCCAATAATTAATTGTCAGATGACTTGACCTTTCAAGAACATTTGTGGGATCTACATTCTTGAGTATACAGACATGGGCATGTGGACGAGAATTTGTCTGAATAAAAGTATGGCATGTGAGAGATGATCTCCTGGAATAAATGGGAGTGGAAGGGACAGTGTGACCTAAATGGTGCTCTGATAGTCTGTGGACATCCTCTGACTCGAAAACTGCCTCCTGTGCTATTGAGTCACATATGGGAAACTCTTCAATTTTCTCCTGGTATTGGAGAAATGTGACTGGTCCTTGTGAGTACAAAGCTGTTATATGTAGTAATCTGAAGATTGCTACCTTTCTGTACCAGGCTCTGGTCTTTTGTTTCACCATATTTGGTTGAAGCACCTGGTCTTACAGGGCCAAGCCCAGTTATACTTTTAGCATAACAAGAAAAAAGAAAAAAGATAGCGGCACTCACCGGGCGTGTTTCAAAGGTGCTTTATTTGGCTACCCTCATTCCAGGGTCCCACTCAGGCAGGAGGGAGGGGGTGCAGAGACAGCAGAGATGACGGATCTCCGTTTCGGGGCTCCTACCCCTTCCACAGACCTCATTGAGGTCCGTGGAAGGGGTAGGAGCCCCGAAACGGAGATCCGTCATCTCTGCTGTCTCTGCACCCCCTCCCTCCTGAGTGGGACCCTGGAATGAGGGGACCCAAATAAAGCACCTTTGAAACACGCCTGGTGAGTGCCGCTATCTTTTTTCTTTTTTCTTTTTATGCTACTATTGATGTGATATATAGCGGGCACCCAGAGGCGGCCAGCAATGCCCCACCTCGCATATACCCATATGAAAAAATAAGCACTTCTCCTAACTTAGCAGTGCCCAGTGAACGGACTCTTCCAGTTATACTTTTATTGTGCTCTATAAGGCTAGGGTCAGTTGGAATGTTGCATCCATTTGAGGGATGCATTAAAGGATGCTTTTTTTCCCCTTGGCATTTGCATGACACGTGTGTTCATTTTTAACGCATGCGTTAACGCATGGTACATATGTGTACCATGCGTTAACGCATGCGTTTCCCATAGATTCCCATGTTAAAAAATGCATGCGTTTTCAATAACAGGCCCAAAAAAGCTGCAGACTGCGTTTTTGGGTGCACTATCAAAACGCATAGCATCAAATGCATTGCCCTTTTGTGATGCATTTTTTGCATTGGAGCCTATGGCTGCTTTAACGCATGCGTTTTTCAACATTTGCACGTGAAAATAACGCATGCATTTAGCAAATACATGACACAAGTCTGATCCTAGCCTAATGCAGATTGGTTTGTGCTTATCCCTAGTGCTTACCCTGTCTTTAAGGATTGGGTCACACTAGCATATGGCATCCGGTGCAGAGAGCATCGGATGCAACATCCTAATGACACTCAGCTCAGCTGTGAGGGTGAGTAGAGTATCCTGCAACTGTGATATGATCCTGCAATTGAATAACAGGTTTGGAGAAGATCGAGAGACGAAATAGTTCCATTGCCAGTCACTGCGCATATCAAATGTGGTAAAATAATAATGTCAACTTTTACACCAGTGGCTGCTAAAAAGGGTGGAATTTGCAAGGAAAAGCACTAGTCAAGATACTATAGAGGAGGGAGGACTGCAGTACTTGGCCCTGCCTCTGACATTTCAGCAGTGATGACTAAGGCTAGGGTCAGATTCGTGCCATGCATCCACTAAAAGCATGCGTTTTTTTTCATGTGCACAAGTGTAAAAACACATTCGTTAACTCACCCATAGACCCCAAGTGCAATGCGTTTGGCGCTAAGCGTTTTTTTGCAGCGCACATAAAAATGCGGGCAGCAGCGGCTTTGGACCTGTTATGGAAAACGGATGCGTTTTTTTTAACATGGTAGTCTATGGCAAACGCATCTGTTAACGCATGGTACATGTATGTACCATGCGTTAATGCTTCCATTAATTAAGGCAACATAAATGCACACAAGTCATGTAAATGCAAGGAATAAAAAAAATGCATCCTTTAAAGCATTCTTCAAGAGGATGCCACAACCCAAGTGTGACCCTAGACTAACTCCACTACTATCGGACTGTGGGATTCCATGGAGGAAGGAGAGTCATCACTGTCTGAAGACAGTTCTACTTCAGAGGCAGATTCTGTTTCACTGTTGAACTGCCAGAGTAAGTGTACAGACACACTGGCATGAAAAACGGACGAGTGCAATGCGAGAAAATCTCGCATTGCACTCGGACCAATGTTATTCAATGACTGAGAGCAGATTTAAGTATGTCGGACACTTTTTTCTCATTCAGATTCTGGATGAGAAAAAAGTTGCAACATGTTGCGACAGTCTGCGAGTCACGGCCGAGACTCGCCAATGCAAGTCAATGGGTCCGACAAAATCATGGACCGCACACGGACCATCCTAGTGGAATCCGTTTTTTTCACTGATACATTATTAATCTGTACCTCAGGCAAGTATTAAATGTTCCTGTAAATGATTATACAGTGATAGCTGCTGAGAAAAAAAACGGATTGCACACAGATAGCACACAGATGTCACACAGACCAAAAAATGGAGGTCACTCATCCAACTCTCCTGGATGAGAACCGGATCGTTATTGTTCACTCCTGTCAGTGTGTTTCCACCCTAAAGCAGTGTGTATGTCTGGTCAGCAGTGAATATTTTGGGCACCATTATTATATTTTATCCCTGATAAACAAAAAACCTCCAAATTTAATCTAATACTAATAAACCTATTTTATTATGTTATTATTTCTTTCATCAAAATTTTGAAAAAACCCTGACAGCAAGGAATGAAACAAATGAAACAAATGAAAGGAATGACATTAAACAAAAATGACAAAATATTTATTTATTTTTATCTGACTAGGAGGATAACAAGGGGGGATGATCAAGGGGTTGATTAGAATATTGGGAATATTGGGAAAGGATTTATTGGAATATAGCTAGAAAATTGATTTTATTCTTTACTGAAAGTATTTGAAGTATACCTCTCTTCTCTCCCAGAAGAACTACAAGGGGAGCGGAGGGAAGCACAGCCCAAAGAGCTGTCTTATTTTCTAAATATTGGGGTATTTCATCACTGTGATAGGGCTTTTCCCAGTGATAAATTGTCAGGAACTAATTAAGTTGGTTCCTGACATTGCTGGGTACTGACTGGCAGATCATGACGGGCGCACAGCACAAGCGTCCGATATCTGGGGGATTTCCGATACTAAAGGCCAGATTACATGCAACAATATCGCTAACAATATCATTGCAATGTCACCGGTTTTGTGAGATTGCAGCGACCTCGTAGCGATGCCGCTTCATGTGACATGTACCAATGACCAGCGATCACCTCGCTGATCGTTGGAAAATGTCCAGGACCATTTTTCCATCGTTGGTCTAGCGCTGGGTGGCCAGCATCGGCGTTTGTGACAGCGGGAGACCAACGATCAATGACCTCCCAGCGCCGCACAGTAGATGCTCGGACATGGTAACCAGGGTAAACATCGGGTAACTAAGTGCTGGTCGCTGATCGCTGGTGAGTCTGCCTATGTGACAGCTCACCAGCGATCAGATAGCGATGTCCCAGCGATCCTGATCATTGGTCAGGTTGCTGGGACATCACAGTGTGTAACGGGGCCTTAAAGTACTGTGAGGGATTTGGAGACCCCATTTCTTTCTCCTCAGAAATATTAGATAAAGTCAGAGGAGAAAGAAATGAGATTTAGGCTGGGGTCACATTTGCGGTTTTGTTTTCAAAACTGGATCCGGTTTTGTCCATTAAAAATGGTCAAAACCGGATCCAGATCTGCAGCCACAGGCTGCAATAGAAAAACCGGATTGCACTTAGGCTGGGGTCACATTTGGAAGGCATAATCCGGTAACCGCATCCATTACCGGATCCGGTATTACCGTGTGCCGTCACATTTGGCATCACATTGCAGATCTGGATCCAGTAATGGATCCAGATCTGCAATGAGAAAACATTGTGGCACCAAAAATCGGATCCAGTACCGCAAGGTACATTTATGTACCTTGCTGTACCGGATCTGGTTGCCATAGGCGGCTATTATAAAAAAAATGGATCCGGTTTTTCAACTGCTCCGAAAAATGCAGCCTGCATGATTTTTACTGCAGGCTGCAAAACCCGATGTGGTAACCGGATTGCATTAAGTGTAATCCGGTTATTCTATTGCAGCCTATGGCTGCGGATCTGGATACAGTTTTGACCATTTCTAATGGTCAAATCCGGATCCAGATTTGAAAAAAAAACGCAAACGTGAACCTAGCCTTAATGCAATCCGGTTACCACATCCGGTTTTGCAGCCTGTGGTAAAAATCACGCAGGCTGCATCTTTCGGAGCGGTTGAAAAACCGGATCTGTCTTTTTTATAATGGCTGCCTATGGTAACCGGATCCAATACCGCAAGGTACATGAATGTACCTTGCAGTAGCGGATCAGATTTTTGGTGCCACAATTTTTTCTCATTGCAGATCAGGATCCATTACTGGATCCAGATCTGCAATGTGATGCCAAATGTGAAGGCACACGGTAATACCGGATCCGGTAATGGATGCAGTTATCAGATTGTGCCTTCCAAATGTGACCCCAGCCTTAAAGAGGATCAAACTTTTCTTTTACATGATTGCCAATATTGCTTGAATGATCACATGATCAGGGATTGTAAAAACCAGTCCTGATTGTGTTCTCCAGGGTCTCAGCTGCACTCAGTAGCTGAAACCCCAGATATTTTCCGACACTGGGGAGAGCTACAGGTTTATTTACGATCATTTTTAAATGTCCACTGTGTAAATACGTATTAGTGGTCGCTTAAAGGCTAAACGACAGAGAGACAGTTTCCACAGCTATTAAATAGATATTCTATTGTATTTCGTGCCTCTGTCCTAAGATCCTGTATTTTGACCTGATAATCCAGATTATTGACCTTGGCTTTACATTTTGACCATCCGCTTGTTGATTGATTCCGTTCATGACATGACCTTCTTTACTATCCTTCTTACGAAGGTGAGCCACCGAACAGCAGCTTACTATGTGGTCCCTACACAGGGACTTCTTTTTAAGTTCAGATCCCTGTACAAGGGTTAAAGGCTAAAGGATAAAGGCAAGAGTAACAACTGGGATCTGGGAAACAGATTAGCGTGCACCAAGCCTATGTATGGCAGCCATTTTTATAGCTGCCAGGTGACTGCTATCTGTGCCTGCGTGTCAATACTCAACGTGTGCACATGGTCTAACAGTTTGAAACACATAAAGCGGGTGCCATTTTTGCCTCAGTGGTTAGCACTGCAGACTTGCAGCACTGGGATCCTGGGTTCAAATCCCACCAAGGACAACGTTTGCAAGGAGCTTGCATGTTCTCCCCATGTTTGTGTGGCTTTCCTCCCACATTTCAAAGACATACTGATAGTATGTAAACCTAAAAAGCAGGGACAATCCCCCAAATGTTAAGGAAGAAGAGCTGCTCCACAAAGATCCAATGCTTAATGATATTTTATTGAAGATAATATACAACAGCTATACAACAGCTGAACAAAAGGGAAACATTACTGTGGTGAACCACAAGGGCGGACAGTAGAGATAACCACAAAACGGTAAGGATCACTGCACTGGTCATAATAAGTTCATCCAGCTGCAGACCCCATAGTGAGACAAAGTCAAGTACTCATATAATGTAAGAATCCTGCAGTTTATGCACAACCACCCGTCGATATCTGGCTAAAGGCGAACTAGTCGCATCAATTACCTTATGACATGATGAGCAGTTGCAGACCTGGTGACAGTGACCCCTCCAAACCTGATTGTATGGCTAGATTGTGAGCCTCAAAGGGGGCAGCATTACTGATGTATGTAAAGTGCTATGGAATTAATAGCACTATATAAATTAGTAATTATTATTATTATTTTTATAAGGGCATACATTTCTGGAACCGTATATTAAATTTTAAAAAAATTGAAACAAAAACAGGATATTCAGGGGGGCACAAGGAATAAACCAAGAACAAAAATTTTCATCTGTTGACCTGGTGAAATGTCCATTTAATGGGACTTTGTCAACACAGGATGATTGTTCAAACCAAGTGAAGTCGCTCCATGCATCATGGTGGGGTTGGTCATTTAGCACTTGTTGTTTTCCATCTATCTCCACCTTTTTCTGGCTCTATGAATCCAGAGCCATCAATCAAAGAAGAGGGGAGCATGGAGACAAAGGGAAAATGAGCAGGTGGAAAGGTGTATTTAATTGATTAGCCCCGCCATGATGCACCGAGCTCCTGTACTTTAGACAGTCATTCTGTTTTGATAGCCAAGCAAATAAAAGTAACATGAGATTTCTGCTAAATGACTCTCAACTTGAATCTTATTATGCCTCAAATTTTGGCAAAACTTGCATGTAGTGAAGTCCTAACTGATTGGGGGCCCCATCTAATTCTCAGAAAACTACGATCAGTTTTGCCAAGTAGCTTTAGCCTCATTTCCTCTCTTTATGCAGAACAAAAATGCTTGACAGGTAAATGTTTCACAAAAATAAAAGTAAGTAACATTTCCTTTGAATACATCAAGCAGTCTGTTGTATCGGTCTAGTCTATAATACAATCGGTTTGGTTATTTATCACACTTTTTTGATTTGTACCTTAGAGAGATGAGTGGAAAATAAACATGTTCTAAGAAAAAAATGATGTATTATTTCTGCTGCAGTGATCGATTGCCTCCTAATGTGGAGAGACCCTGCTGAACCTGCAAAGATAATTCCTTGTTAGTTTCAGGAGGTTTAGACCTGCAAAAGAAAGAAAAGGAACCCTTGGAAAATGTAGGTCAGTACAAAGATTGTAACACAGGATGTGAGCTGGTACTCTGGGGATAGGAAAGATATAATTGGGAAAATAAAGTTGCGGCAGATTTCACTTTTACTCTGAATAACATACACCAGGATATCCCTGTACACTATTACTACTGCTAATACGAGAAATGAAGCCGCAGTCTACTGCAGTATTTACTGACATTTTATCATAAAAATATGCCATACATTTAACAATGGAGCTAGTACAAATAAATAACAGAATAATATGATCTGTGTTACATTATATAATTCTTGCTGAAACTATATTGCTTATATTGTAATGAAGTTTCCACCTCTGTTTTTATCAATGCGGCTTCTTGATTTTTGTTGCTCCTGGCCTTTTATTCTTTTGCTTACAATATTTTCTGCCACATATTATTAAATGGGGTACTCCAGGGAGATGAAGAAATTCTTCCATGGGCTATACCCTCATAAACTATAAAGATGAGATGTATAGTGCAGTTCTATTATCTTTACAATACCTGTAAGTCAGTGTGACCTGACAGCTGCTCTCACTGCTCACCCCTCTCCTTTGCGAAAGTTACATCACACATCACGGGGAGTGCTCCCTTCTGTTAGTAACAGCCAGTCTCCTGATAATATACCGTAATCTAATAAATTACATCACAAATCATGGAGAGTGCTCCCTGCTGTTAGTAATAGCTAGCCTCCTGATAATATGATCTAGGAAGTTACATCACACATCACGGGGAGTGCTCCCTTCTGTTAATAACAGCCAGTCTCCTGATAATATAATCTAATAAATTACATCACAAATCATGGAGAGTGCTCCTTGCTGTTAGTAGCAGCTAGCCTCCTGATAATATGATCTAGGAAGTTACATCACACATCAAGGGGAGTGCTCCCTTCTGTTAGTAACAGCCAGTCTCCTGATAATATAATCTAATAAATTACATCACAAATCATGGAAATTGCTCCCTGCTGTTAGTAACAGCTAGCCTCCTGATAATATGATCCAGGACGTTACATCACACATTACGGAGAGTGCTCTCTACTGTTAAGGGGCCGTCACATGTGTCAATATCGCTGTCAATATTGCTGCTGCACGTGACTTTGCAGGATATTGGCGTGTGTGACAGGGCGCATCAACCAGCGATAAATCGCTGGTTGATGGTCGCCAGGTTTTCGGACTGAACCAAAAACCTGGCGATGGTCCCCCTTGTGTACACGCAGCATCGCTGTGTGTGACACCAGGAGACACGATCAGGCAGCTCCCAGCGCCTCTCAGCAAGCGCTGGGAGCTGGTATCCTGGGTAAACTGTGGGTAACTAGGCAGCGCGTGCTGCCTAGATACCGATGTATACCTTAGTTACCAGCTTCTCCGCTCACGGCTGGTATCCAAGGTACACAGCGGGTAACTAGGGACCCTAGTTACCAGCTGTGTACCTTGGATACCAGCCGGTGAGCGGAGAAGGCTGGTAACCAAGGTATACATTGGGTATCTAGGCAGCGCGCGCTGCCTAGTTACCCGCAGTTTACCCTGGATACCAGCCTGCAGACATCATGGAAACAATATTTAAATAATTTCAATGATGTCGCTGGTCCAATGATCGCTGGTGAGTCTGCCTGTTTGACAGCTCACCAGCGATCAGCCATCAATGTCGCCAGCGATCAGATCGCTGATGACATTGACGTGTGTGATGCCAGGTTTAGTAACAGCTAGTCTCCTGATAATATCATCTAGGAAGTTACATCATACATCACGGAGAGTGCTCCCTACTGTTAGTAACAGTTAGTCTCCTGATAATATGATCTAGGAAGTTACATCACACATCACGGAGAGTGCTCCCTGCTGTTAGTAACTGCCAGTTCCTGATAAGAGCTGCAGTCAGGAAACTGATGGCCACACCCACTGTTCTTGTAAAGACGTATCTATTATCAGGAGCCCCCTTGAGGTGTGATTTAATGTAAAAAAAAAGGAGGGGGTGGTGAAAGCGGCTCCTGTGTCACACTGAATTACAGATGTTGTAAGTAAAATGGAACTGCACTGGGAATATCTACTTTATGGTTTATGAGGGCATGGACCGTGGAAGAATTTATCTCCCTGGTATACCTCTTTAAATTTAATGTGAAGGTTATTATTATATATTTACTAGAGAAAGAGCTGTTTAATATTCTGGCTAGTTTAGCATGTAAAATGCTGACTCAGCACCAGATATGTACAGTGCCTCATTAAAAATATATCTCCATGTTATAAAAAGGCTTCTGAAATGATTATGTGAACTAGATTTGGCTTCATGTACAGTTCTTTAATTTAGAAATGGTGACATCAAAGTTTCATTTTGACCCCACAAGGGCATTCTGACAATTTCTCTTTACTGTTAACTCCCTATAACATATTAATTATAACTCTTAAATCCTTTAATGTCCTTTTATAAAATTTTCAAATTGTGGGTGTGCATTTCTGTATTATGGGGCATAACATTAAAAAAAATTATTAATTTTTAGTTGGAATAATCCTTTCCTCTCATAATGGGAATAATTGTTTATCAAAAATAATAAATGGACATATTCTACTGTAATTATTGAATTAAGTAACATGTTGGATGGATATTCAATTAATTATTATTTTTTTTTTTTTATTTTACGCGCTTACATATGCCAATAATTCCCCAGATTGTTTACTGACATTACATTGCCCCATTGAAGTTTATAAACTTCATTAAATACATTAAGATATGTTGTAAGCCTAAATATATGTTAAAGGAAACCTGACATACTGTGTGTGAAACACTATTGCCTGCAGATATGGGATTATTCCACAGATTTATAAAGCTTGAAACCTGCCTGGACCTGCATATTGAACCCTGCTGCCAAGAGGAAACGAATTTTAATCCTCCTGGCAGCATACAGGTTTCAGTCATGGAGGTGGCACCAGAGTGAGTTCAGTCTCACTCTCTATGTATGGAGAGTGGAGGCTGCAACCATGCCCCCCGCAGAGACTGAGAATTGCTGAGCATTAGACCCAGCTGTCAGTCAGTGCAGGAGGCATGTTTACTGCCATGACTCTCCATATACAGAGCGGTGACTGAACCCACACAGCGCCTCCCCCATGACTAAAACCCGAAGGCTGTTGGAATGATTCATGATTCAAGTTTTTTTCCTCCAGGGAATTCAATGTGTAATGCCGAACAGGTTTCAAACTCTATCAATCTGTAGAGTAACCCAATATCTGCAGGTAAATAACATTTTTACAAGTGACAGGTTTCCTTTAACAGTAATGCCAATGTTATATATGGGACCTCTTCAAGTTCACATATCTCAGGAGGATAAACTTAAAATTACCTGTGAGGGTACCAAATAATATGCCATTGTTTGGATTCAAAGTCCTTGTGTAAGGTCTATATAAATGATATAAAAAAAATGAATGCCATGTTAGACTACGTTCACACATTGCACTTTTTTGCGTGGGTGCAAAACGCGTTGTGTGAACGTAACCTTATACTATGACTGCTCTGTCTGCAGGTATTACATGCAATGACGATTTTGATGTAAAAGATGTTGCATCAGTTTACTGTCTCTTTAAAATTCTGCAGTTCTTTATGTGCAAGTGTAGCTGAGTTGTATGTTCTGTTGCTTCTCTACCTTTTATGTTATGTACTATATATTTGATATCAAGTATTATTCTTCGCAGTTTATAGAAAAAATACGGCACTCACCGGTTTCTTTGCTTCTCTGTGTTATGAGCTTTTCGGGTTACATCACAAACGGGGGGTGTTGGAGGCAGACAACGGCACCATTTTGTGGGGATTCCGCTTCCACGGGTCTGTACAGATCCCAGAAAAATGAAGAGTTAAAGTTATTAGTTAGTTTTATTGTCAACGCGTTGCAAGGCTCTCTGACCCCTTCCTTAGGAAAAACCAGTGTCACAGCCATTACACAGTACATAGGAGGGGCACATTTATAAAATTGTCTCAGCACAGAAAACCATCCAATTGTAGAAATTATTATTAATATTCCAAGATCCATTGATTAAAAAAAAATTGAAATTAACTTTAATCATGGAAAAACCCCATTAACTAATGTAGTCCTCCTAATAAAGTAAAAAATATACTCACCTCCCACACTGGTGCTGCTCCAGTGATGTCGGGTGTCAGGTCTCATTGAGCTTGTGTGTCATGTGAGAGCTGCAGCGATTCAGCAGCCGCTAATCGACTGCAGAGCTCACACTTCCTTCAGATTTTTGAGTTTTGTGCAAAATATAAGTGAGAATATAAGTGAGACAGAATCTCAAGGCCAGTGATAAGCTTCAGCACTCATGTGGCTTTACAATTTACTGGAGCAGTGCTGGAGTGGGAGGTTTTTGACATATAATGAGCCATTTAATGTAAAACAATTGAATCAACTCCTTTGTTATAATGTACTCATTTAAATGATATATGTCACCAGGTTTTTGTATATGAGAGCAACATGATGTAGGGGCAGAGACTCTGATCCCAGCTATGTATCAGAGTATTTCAAAGCAAAGAAACTGCAGTACTCACCCAGGAGATGTTCAGAGTCTTCTTTTATTGCAGTTTAAGCCATAACAAGCTGTGCAGGGAGGGAGAGGGACGGTAGTGATGGACGACAGTACACCATTTCGCACCAGGTGTTGCTTCTCCGGGTCCATCTGGTGCCAATCGGTTTACCGTCGTCCGTCACTCCCGTCCCTCTCCCTCCCTGCACAGCTTGTTATGGCTTAAACCGCAATAATACTCTGAATATCTCTTGGGTGAGTGCTGCAGTTTCTTTACTTTGAAATACTTGAATTATTTGACCAGCTCAGTTAATGTGTGCACCCAGAAGCAAGCATTCCTTATCTGACCGAAAGGTGGTCTTGGCTTATTGGTATAGTGTGACCTAGCAGTGCCCAGCTTATCTCTCTCATTTAACTCCAGCTATGTATCAGTTAATTGGCTGTGTGCTGCAGTTTTGATAAAATCACAGTTTTATAACTCCATCCACACAATTGATTGACAGCTTTCTGTGTACACTGTGCACCAACAGAAAGATGGTGGAGACAGAGTTATACAGATCTCATGAATATGGAGGGCTACATCGCAGTAGGTTAACTAGTAACCTAGTGATAATCTCATGGGGATAAAATAGTGATTATATCAAAATTGCAGCATGTAACCCAGTAAGTGATACATCACTGGAATCAGGGTCTTTGTCTCTACATTATGCTGTTTCCAAATAAGGTGGCAAAAACCTCGTGAGAGATTCCCTCTAAAGCTGGAGTCACACAAACATGAAAAATCTGACCGTTTTTAATCCAGGAGAGTAAGACAAGTAAAATCCATATGGTCTTCCAAGTGTCATGCCAGTGCATGATTTTTTTTCTCCCCTAGCATTCATGTGGTATCCGTGTGTAATCCGCAAACGCAATGTATTATTTCCTCAGCATCTATTATTCTACAATCATTTAAAGTGTTCTGTGTTTCAGAATGGTAATGGATCTGTAAAAGACAGACAGCACGGAATGTCCATTTTTTTCTCGCACCCATTGGCTTACATTAGCGAGTCTCACACGATTAATGTATCCACTCACTGCATGCTGCTACTTTTTTCTCATCAATGATCTAGATGAGAAAAAAAGTTCACAAAATCGCTCCTCTGCTCTGACTCATTGAATAACATTGGTCGGGGTCCAATGAGAGATTTTCTCCCATTGCACATGTCCAATTCATACTCCAATGTGAGCCAGGCCTAGAGATGAAAATTGAATGGTAAATTGTATCTACACAATCATCAACATTAATAAGAAAGCCAGGGCAATTATAGAAGCAGAACAAAAAGGCTTAGTATGAATAGTATATTTACAGTATTCACATTTTTACATATTAAAAAAATGGAAAACATTTGTGTTAACTGCTTAGAAAAAAAACAACTTTAAAGAAGTGGAAGACTTCTTATATGGCACATATGGTACTTTGTATATTTTCTTTAACAGTGTAGGGCTAGCAATCTTATTCCTTATTATTAGGACAATTGGAGCCCTTTACAATGGTAAGGCTACATCTACACACAATAGCAGATATTACAGTAACAAACTAATTCATAATTCAAACAAGAGAAGTGAGAGTACTGATCACAAGGGATTACAATCCATATGAAAGTTGTTTTGGGGGTTCTTTATCAGTTTTGATGTATCCTATTTAAAGAAAAAAATCTATATAAAGCATTATATATTGATTTTTGTTTTCTCTCTTCTGCAGGCGCTAAGCTGCTGTTACTCGTTACCTGCTGCATCATCTACAAATTGAAAGTGCAGTGTTGTCCAGAAGTCTGTCTGTGCTATAATGAGCCGAAAATCACATTTAGCTGTCAGCAGCAAAGACTGACTGTAATCCCACCCTACATTCCTGTACAGACTCAGCGCATATTTCTGCATAACAACAAAATAACTTTAATAAGGGCCACTAGCTTCACCTCCTGCCAAAACCTCACTATCCTATGGATCCATTCAAACAACATAAGTCACATTGAATCTGGAGCCTTCTATGGATTAACCAAATTGGAAGAACTAGATATGAGTGACAATTACAACCTCAAAACTATTACAGCACTAACATTTCGAGGTCTTGTTCATCTACACACGTTACATCTCAATCGTTGTGGCCTGCAAGATTTGCCCCCTGGCATCTTCCAAGGACTTTATTCTTTGCAGTACCTCTACCTTCATGACAACAACCTACATTTCTTGCCTGATGATACCTTTGTAGACCTGGGGAACCTCACCTACTTGTTTCTTCATGGAAACAAATTGAATAGCTTATCTGAAAATGTGTTTAGCGGTCTAATTAACTTAGATAGACTACTGGTGCATCAAAACAGGTTGGATATGATTCATCGCAGGACTTTTCATGACCTAAAGAAAGTGACAACCCTGTACTTGTTTAGTAACACCTTGACAGTGCTTAAAGGAGAAGTGCTATCACCTCTTCTTTCTCTGCAGTACTTACGTCTAAATGCAAACCAGTGGATTTGCGATTGCAGGGCCAAATCCCTGTGGAGTTGGTTGAAATCGTTTAAAGGCTCATCTTCAGAGTTAGAATGCTACCTTCCACCAAATTTAGCTGGAAAAGACCTAAAAAAACTGGGAATCAACGATCTCGATGGATGTGCCAACATTTCTTTCCATTCATTCAAAATAGGTCCATTGAATGCCAAGACATCTCTAAATATTGAAGAGATTTCAGATAGTTGTTGCCAGCCTGCCACCGATAAGTCAATAGTAGCTGGCACAAATACTAAATCTGGACCATCTTCTCACACCAGTAGAGTCTTGCCAAACATTCCGATCAAGGATAAAGAAAATATCTCGAAGACAAAAATTGTTGGGAATGTTGACAACAGGAAAAACAGAACATATAAACCATTTAATTACTCCCCATTGGCCACTTTCTCAAGCAAATTAGATAATTCCCTGACTAATTTAAATCAAAACAATGATATTGATTCAGTCGAACCTTCTACAGTCCCAAATAAAAAGAGGCCTTCCTGTTCAAAAAGGTGAAGTCAAAATCTCAATGTCGAATGTATCAACCAGGAGATAACTCTGGGCTTCTGAATTTCATCACCCCAAGTCTCCTCTTTATGACTCAGTTCTTCATGCTACAGATGCACTTTTAAAGGCTAAATATATTTTGTTTTAAGGTAGATTTAAAGAAAGACTACGAATGAAATTGTTATAACCATATGGAAAATGTTCCACAAAAGCAGCTTCACTAAAGGTGATCGGATATTTTTTTATGATTGTGAGTTTTCTGACTTTAGAGAGTGCAAGATATTTATTTTACTCCTCATAAAATAAGAGAAGGCTCCTTTAAAGGTTGAGACTGGTAAACATGAAGGTTTAGCCTTTCTTTGTAATTTAAAGTTGTACCTAATAACAATTCCAAAATGTACACTGTAAAATGCTGTTTGTCTGCTCTGTTTATGACTATTCTAGTTCTTTGTAATGATTTCTGTCATTCTATGTTTCCGGGTAGTATTTGTTGAAGAATACTATCAAACTTCTTAAACATTCTTCACATATACACATATAGATATGCATTTTATTTTAACTGTGCTGAAAATAAGTAAAATAAACATGTTCTATTTGTTTTCTTACACTTTATTTTAAATGGGAAAAAATATTTTTAAAATTGGTTTTATGTTTATAATGATAAACGTTCCCAAACTGACTAAATAAATTCATAAAGACATACATTATTATGTGGGAGCTCATGGAAAGTTTCATTTGTATATTTGCGAGACTCCCTAATGCAAGCTCATTTAAAGGGTCTATTACAATGCTTACGCTAACAGTCTCATAATAGTTGTGATTGGTCGTACTTGCATGTTTGTAAGCTGATTGTTATCATGCTTAGATACATCGCTCACTCGACTAGGTTTTTGGCCCACATACAAAGGTCTTTAAGAGATTTGATCACTAGCAGAATTATCGATTTTTGTGAAAGCAAATGTAAATAATATTAATAATATACTGTGTTTATGTCATAATGTATAACACTATTGTTAAGAAAATCTAAAGAGCAAAAAGTATAACTTTAATATATATTTCATTAAATTATAAAAAAAATAATTAGCAAAATTCACACTTTAAAAAAAAGGAACATGAAAAAGAATATGGTATGGGACTAGTGAAGCTAAAGAGCAGTGAATGGGAGGACTCACCCTAGTAGACCCTACGTGTCCCTACCTAGCATTGGGGGTATGACGCACTAGGTTTGTTAACGTCGGGAATTCCTTATGCATTCCACTACGGTCACTGAATATTTGTACACCCGGGACTCGAACTTTGGACTGATTCTTTGTAAGCTAAGTACTAATCTAGTAGCTTAAAGTATGATGGTGTATAACACTGATCTATTACACTTGTATATGATATGACCTAATGCCCTCATAGTTTTTATTATCTCACTGGTGGTGGTGCACTAATATTCAGAGTAGAATACTAGGGATGCATAGGGAATCTCAATGTTGAGTGGGGCACCTTGAACTTAGGGCATCATAACCACCACTGCCATGTAGGAACATGTAGGATCCATTAAGGCGTGCCCCCCCCCTATTCCCTGATATTTTGCTTAACTAGTCCCATACCCTACTCTTGTTCATGTTCCATGTAAATTTTGCTAATTATTTTTTGATTTTTTTATTGCAATTTATTTATTAAATGTTATATTTTAGTGGTGAGCCTGTTTTCCTATATACCGCTGGTTTTTTTTAACTACCCCCCTGACAATTGCTTAAGCCTGTTTCTGATAACAATACTGTTGAAACCTCCTAAGATATTATAGAAACAGAGAAATGTAGACAAAATCTGTGCAGTTTCTGTTTATGTATTCTCTGAAATAGCTTGTGTGGAAGCCAGGACTGCTGTAAAGAAACTCTAGACTTTGTGGGGGTGAGGAGACAAGAGTTTCCTCCTAGCAACTATGTTTCTTCACTAGATGGCTTTGTAGTGGTGCGGGCGATAGATATGGGCGAGGTAACCGCAGTAACCGGTTATGTGACCCAATAAGCTGATTGGATTGTGACGTAAACGCAGGTCCTGTAAGCGTCGGAGCTTGCTGAGGCGTTGGGGGACTCGCTGGAAGGTGAGCATACATATTTTTTTATTTTTAACCCTTTCTTTTACTAAATTTCACTTTTGCAATGTTTGTATATACAGTACATTGCGGAAGCGAAATTAGATGGTTAAGAGCAGTTTTAGTGTACTGAGCATGCTCAGTACACTAAAATCAGGTCCAAGAAATTATCCTGTGTTTCCTCGGAACCGTGCTCCATTGGCCCCCAGGTTAAAGATCGCAGATTGGGTCGGATCCGATTTTGGGCACAGCAAAAAATTGGACACAAATCGGATCCGACAAAAATCGGAAGGCAATTAGGCCAAATCCGATCCATGCCCATAGGATAACATGGGGGCCAAATCGGATCCGTGGCTGTCCATTGTAAAATGGACAGCCACGGATCCTCAAAAATTGCTATGTGAAAGCACCCTTAGTTTCACCAACACCCAGCTCAATATCACAGTCCAGTGTGTAAACGTCATTTGTTCTTTTCTGTGGCTACACATCTTGTTCTCCTTGTGAAGGAGCAGTATTGCCAATGTCAAGCCCAGGCCCGGGGAGTACTCGGGTATCAGGCTCAGAGGGGTTCACGGGGATGTCACTGGTGGCGATGCCTGAGCCTGTGGCCTGGGTGACACTTTAAAGAGGGGTTATGTACAAGGGAAAAGAGTTGTTGCCTCATGACGCCACCTGTAGTACCTGGTGATGGATCACCAGCGCTGCCACAGTCCTCTGGAGGGCGATGGTATTGCGGCAAGGATGGCAAAGCTCCCTACAGGTGGAGCTGGGCCTCCGGGGCAGCGTAGAGTAAGGGGGCAGCTTGGAGTGGGACTTGAGGCCAGGGTAAGAAGCAGTGGGGCAGTCTATATGGAGGCTGGGGACAGAGAAGAATAACGCACACACACTTTTTACTGATGGTATTCGCAGGTAAAGATGTCCAGAGCACTGTCGGGTGACCAGGTGCACAGTGAGTCTCCACAGCAAGTGGGTATAAGACCTCTTCAGGTTCCATGCTGTCGCTGAAGCCCTGTCTGTATACAACACGAATGGCCTCCTCACTTTCTCTGGTCTTCTCTCTCCTCCTGCGCGGTCCATGGGTTACCCACTCTGATCACTGCTGTTATTCCACATTACGGGGTCTGGCTCCTTTTTGCTGGGTTCACAGAGGGACCGGGTTACTAAAGTCTCCATGGTGTACCGAGGTTTTCTGCAATCCTAGAGTGATCCTGCAGGTGTGGATCCCCGAAGTCTGGTAAGTCTTGGGCAAACGTCCACTAGTTTCTCTGCTCCCTTGGTTAAGCTCTGTGCCTTTTGTCCCCACTCCTAGGCTTGGCTGAACGACAGAAGGGCCACTCCGGGTCACTGGTTCAGGCCTAACCACGGCACCACCACCAGTGACATCCCCGTGAACCCCTCTGAGCCTGATACTCGAGTACTCCCCGGGCTTGGAGCTCGACACCAATATGGCCACACTTAAGCTTCAAACTCTTAGATCCTTAGGGGATGTTTGCTCAGGAAACTCACTGTCTCACATATTATTACCTCCCAGCCTGTTAACTTTAAGATTTGTGAACTACATAGGACCTCAATGCAACTTAAGGGCCCATCTCGTTCAGCCACTCCTTCCTTTGGTCAGTGTGCTTACCCTACTCCGTTAAGTTAATATGTGTCCCTGTCACTTCTCTCTCTCTCTCTCTATACTCTGGTTCACCGTATCTCTCATCCACGGTCTCTTCTTGCTCTAAGGACACCATCATCATGCATCTCTTCAGACTAATCAGACCTAAGATACGTCTCTATCTAGGGTACCATCATACTTGGCGACGTTCCAGCGATCCCGACAACGACACGACCTGGTAAGGATCGCTGGAGAGTCCTGAAGAGTAGCTGACAAATCCAGACAGAAATGAATCCTAAAGGCAGGGTAATTCCACTAAGTGTCAGTGGCCCATCTCCAGAACTCCAAGCACTAATTTACAGCCGGTTGTGTCCCCTGATGGAGCCAAACTCTGCAAGAAAGACGCCATCAGGGTCATCATCAGGGTCACCATACACAAGGTCCAAAGATGCAAAAAACTCATCTACCAATCGTAATGATGGTGAAGCAGTCAGCAGAGAGAAGGCCCAGGCTTGGGATCTCCCCACTACAAGGAGATTAAAATCACCTCTCACTGTTCCTCACCACCTGAGTAACAAGGACAGAGCCTGAAATATAATTTCCATGCTTCACGGAAGACAACAAACTTGTCTCGTCCTCCAGAAAACCTATCAGGGAGGGCTATCTTGGGTTCTGGCAGTGTCTGGGCATGCGCTGTGACCAGCAGACCCACAATATGCAGCAGCTGCTGCACCACCTGCTATCGCAGATCCGTCACCACATTAAATATGAAGAGTTTCACTAAATAAATGAGATTCAGGACCAAAATCTGCCTGAACGAGTGGATTCAGGATCCTAAGTCATGTAAAAGCTGCAGCAAGATCCATAATGGGTCCAGAAAAAATGCAAAAGGCTGGGATTATGTCACACACGGACTGGTGTGTGTCTGAATACACCGTGTGACAGTTACTCATAGACCAACAGGTGTCTGGTGCACAATACAACACTGAAGGGAACACAGGGGACACAATAACAATGGTGGGCCCTGTCGGTAGGGAATGGGGAAAGGGAGACTTCCTGCACTCACTTGAGGATGAACCCTCAACTCCTATTGTTCCTATACTGCTTCTTTCTCCCCTTCACCAAACATGATACCTAGTCCCTCACTAACCCTGCTCTTATCCTTCACTAGGGAGCTGGCTGGCGAGAGTGCTAGTTCCACCATTGAACTAATACAACACAAAGGGAATGAAAGTTAAACAGGGGAAACTCCAAATGATAAAAGTAACTTCATCGCTGCAGTCACACTCCTAGCCAGTAGATGGCTTGACGTCAGGTCACCAGGAGCTCCTTCCACCCAGGCGGCTTGCAATGAATGAGATTCAATCAACAGCACTAGCTGATGGGTGATGTGATTGTTTGAAGGAAATGCAAGTGGTCACAGAATAATTGCACATGAACAGATCACCAAGGAGCTTGCTGGCAGCAAAATTGACATTAACCCATTGAGTACCAAAAGAAAGGAAAACACGTTTAATATAAAGAGTTTCACTAAAGAAATGAGACTCAGGTCTGAAAGCTGTCACAAATCTCTGAGGCATGAGAGACCATTGTGACACCCTCAAGACTGGTTATTTACACAGGACCAGCTTTAACTCCTGGAAATCTGTCTTTGCTTCTGCTGTTTACTTGGCTATTGCCAATTTTGTGCCATTAAGAATGTCTGTTAGGGGAGGCATCGTAGCAAAATTTTGGATAATTCAAACAGTATCCCATAATTCCCAGAAACGCTGTAATCTACTTCTCGGATAGTGGTTGTGACCAATTTTGGATGGTCTCCACCTTGTTCACTTGCGGCTTGATTTTGCCTGTATCAACAATATAGCCCAAGTATTTGGCCTGTTCCTTCCCCATGACACGCTTTTTCAGGTTTATGGTAAACCCATCCTTCCTCAGCTCATCAAGTACCGCCTGGACCTTCTTCAGATAACTTTCTCAATCTAGGTTGAAGATCACAATATCATCTAAGTATGTCATGGCATACTTCTTATGGAGGGCTAGAATCCAGTCCATGGCCCTCTGGAAGGTGGCTGGGGCTCCGTGCAACTAGCTCATCAAGCTCATCAAGTACCGCCTGGACCTTCTTCAGATGACTTTTTCAATCTAGGCTGAAGATCACAATATCATCTAAGTATGTCATAAAAAGAAAAAATAGTGTTGCGCCACCTGTGGACCTCTCCTGTCTTTAAAGCGGTCGTATTATAAGCAAACTAACCTTTAAAGGTTGTGCCCGATCCGCATAACCAGATTGTGAGCGTAGTTTTGTGGCTCAGGCTGCCAGCCTTGGATCTGTAGTGCTCCTGTGTCCTCAATCACCTCTGCTCCTGGCCTCGTGCTGTCCACACTCTCTCTCCAGGGTTAGGTCAGGAAACACCAGGTTGATCCATTAACCCTATCCCTCCTGCAGCTCTGTCACCGCTTTCCACAATGGAATTAGATTAATAGAATTCAAATAGAATATGCGGTTCTAAGGTAGATTAAAGTATCCTGTCTCATACCTGCGCTCTACCTTAGAACCGCATATTCTATTTGAATTCTATTAATCTAAGTATGTCATGGCATACTTCTTATGGAGGGCTAGAATCCAGTCCATGGCCCTCTGGAAGGTGGCTGGGGCTCCGTGCAACTAGAACAGCATTCTGGTGTACTGGAAGCACCTGGCAGGTATAGAGATGGCTGTCTTCTCCTTGGCACTTTGGGACATGGGGATTTTTCTTTATCCTTTTGTCAGGTCAAGGGTGGTCATGTATCTCGTTGGTTCTCAACTTTCAATCAACTCGATGATTCGTGGCATAAGATATACATCAAACTGAGACTTCATTTTAGTTTCAGTAGTTATTACAAAATCTCCAATCGCCAATAGGTTTTGCCACTAGGACAATGAGGCAGGACCAGCAACTCTTAGACCTTTTAATGACACCAAGGCTCAACATTCTCTTCACCTCCTTTGAAATCACCTCACAACGTGCCTCAGGGATCCAGTATGGCTTCACGTTGACCAACAACATGCTTTTTTATCAGAACTATGAGCTCCACAATCTTCATATAGTCTGTCAAATCTGAAAACAGGTCATGGTTTTGTTGGAGTAGTTCCCAGCACTGCTGTTTCTGGGTTGGTGGCAGTGTCTTTGCCACCATAACAGCCGCAGTTTTGGCTTTAGGATTGGCAACCAGTCATGGAGCTTCAACTGGCTCCATATCTCACCATAGCTTGAGTAGGTTGATGTGGTATACTGGATAAGGCTTTCATCTTCCTAGCTAATTAACTTACCCAAGTTTTTCTACCACCTCATATGACCTCTGCCATTTGCCCAGAAACTTACTTTCTGAATTGTTTCATTCTTGCCAAATGATTGTAGACTCCCACCTGGGCTTCTTGCGTCTGGAGAAGACTTTCCTTTACAAATGGCATCACCTCTGCAATCCTCCCCTGCATCCTGTCACATGTTTGATAACACTTATATAGTGTGTAACCTCAGCTCCCCAGGTCTCTTTTACTATGTGTAGGAGTCCTCGAGGATGTCGGCCCTGGAGTTCAAATGAAGACAATCCTGTAGTTATGGAGCCCACTGGGACGGGGTACTCGGTGCCGGACCGGGGTACTGCTGGGGAAGGTCACGGCGGTCCTGGTCCGGACCGTGTCCCAGGCCCGCACAATAAAATGGGGGTTATTTACAGGGGATTTGTCACTCGTGACGCCACCCACATTGTGTGGTCAATAATGGGGACCACCACTGCTGCAGAACCTCCGGGGAAGATGAGACAGCAGCTAGGATGGTGTAGTTCTTGTGGGCAGAACTGGGTTCCCCGGGGCAGTAGTAGTGAAAGTCAGTGATGGTAATTGTAGGCTTTGCAGGAGAAAGGGGTGATGTGGAGATGGCTCCTGACGGGCTAGATGGAGAACTGACAGCTTTTCATACCTGAAATCAGACACAGACAACGTAGCAGGGTTCACCCGGGTTTACTGTTCTTATCCTTCAGTCAAACAGGCACGGTACAATAAAATTCTTTACAGCTTTGCCATATTGAATCCGGCATACTGAACCCACTGCAGTCAGGTTATCCTTCCTTGACTCCTCTGCCTTTCTACGTGTCCTTTCAGGCTATTTCTCAGTGTTTTCTCCTCAAAGTGGATTAAGGAGCGGCAGCTCGGTCCCTTTTGGTAGCTTCCCCCTTTTATTCTTTAGGCGGTAAGCCGGGTCCTATCTATGCTGCTGTGCTCCCCAATCTTATGGTGGGAATATAGATCTGGAATCTGTATTCCCCGTCAGGTTGTCTGGGGCACCGGGTAAATCGTCAGTCCCCTTCAGAGCTGACACTCTGCTTTCAGCCAAACCACAGGTATCCCTATTTCTCAAGAGATTACCGGGTCCCTTTCCTTTCTGTGTAACTTCTTGGTATAATCAGGGAAACTTTCTTATCAGTCAGTTGCTGGTCTTCACTACTTTTCTGGACCTGATGGTACTGGTCTTGCCTTGACTGCTCGGCACCTGCCTACTGGTTAACCGCTTCCTGTCACTCCCTCATATACCCACCGGTTACCATGACTACGCTCCATCCACTCATATCTAGCCTATTACCCCTTGTCTGCCTAGAGTCCCAGACTCAGGGTTAGGTCCCCATGCAGTGGATATGTGTGCGAGGTGTTTGTTAAACAAACTGTCTACCCTCCTACCTGACTGCAGTACTACCTGTGGCCACCCTGGACGCAGGGGCGCCACACTCTCCCGAAGTTAAACCGGTGTGTCCTCACGCCGTCCGGCATGGATCCCCCTGAAAAATATTTTTATCTTGCATAACATTAAACATCAAGCATATTTGTCATCCTATTACGGAGGTACGGATCTTAGACGTTGCATTTAAATAAATAACATATATATTACTCTACTAAAAAGTTAAAAAGTCTTAAAAGGTGCCAAAATCTTGTAGAAATAGTGCAAAACATGGCACAAGTACTTTAAAAGTGCAAAACTTCAAAAAGTCAAGAGTGCAAAACTTTCTCAAAGGCACTCAGCAGTTCAGTCCAAGTTCTATGCACTGTCTCAAAAGTGCAATCTTTTGGTCTTAAAACCAAAGGGGAGCACACTAAGTGCTCAACTATGTGCAATGAAAGCTTATGCCAAATCATCGTCCATGGCATCAATGTCCAAATAACATATATAAGACTAACAGGGGAATAAGCTAACACTCATTCAGGAATGAGATTGGGTCAACAAGGATCACGTCACATTCACACTTACTGTCCTTGATTGTAGCAATCCGGGTCTTACTCCTGCTTCTTCCAGGGCAGAACTTGTGATGCTCTCCTTGGGAATAGCTCCAATTCTTGTAGGGATTGCTCCAACAATTGCTGTTCCCTTCTCCGGGTTGCAGTGGAGGCGCTAGCCCAGCCGGATTGCACTGACAGGCATTGCTGGTTCTGGTAGAAGTCAATATCAATTTGTATCCGGGTCCTTTGTTCTATTTGGGCCCGGGTTATCTGTAGGGGCAGCAGCCGCATTACACCCCTCCGGGTATCTCGGACTTGTGGATAATCTCTACCACCTTCCGCCATGCCGCTAGAATTACTCAATGTCTCTCCCTGGCCGGGTTCCTCCACACTCACATTAAGTGGGCCCTCCGGGATCAGTTGAGGTCTTTCTTCCGCAGCACTCTCCACAGTGTCTTTTCTTTCTGTCCGGGTATACGGTAATGGCCGCTGCTCCACATCCAGTTTCTTGTCCCGCCTTTCTGGGGTGACGACTTCCTCCCTCGCCATCTTCTCACTGGCTATTACAATTTGAGATGGAAGTTCTTCCCCATGATTGATGGCTGGCTCCCCCGAAGTTAAGGGGAGCCAGGGTGGCCTTTGTTTTCCTTTGAACCGGATCCATCTTGGATTCTACAGCGCGACATGGACTCTCGCTTTCCACCCGATGACGTCAGAGTGGTGAGCGGTTTTTCTTCCCGCGCGTCGCGCGCTCTGCAATGGCGGATTCTGAAATTTTCAGTCTCTGTGGCGCAGTTAAAATTCAGCTTGCCGCGCGCCCAGCAATGGCGGCAGATTTAAAACAGTCACTAATCACGGCACACAATGCCCGGTACCGGGCACGGTAGATCCTGTTCGTGACGCCAAATTGTGGAGCCCACTGGGACG
The DNA here is from genome assembly GCA_033576535.1 of Allobates femoralis. Classification (NCBI taxonomy): domain Eukaryota; kingdom Metazoa; phylum Chordata; class Amphibia; order Anura; family Aromobatidae; genus Allobates; species Allobates femoralis. The sequence goes on from JARQOC010000003.1 coordinate 638,131,354, forward strand.
GGGTACTCGGTGCCGGACCGGGGTACTGCTGGGGAAGGTCACGGCGGTCCTGGTCCAGACCGTATCCCGGGCCCGCACAATAAAATGGGGTTATTTACAGGGGATTTGTCACTTGTGATGCCACCCACATTGTGTGGTCAATAATGGGGACCAAAACTGCTGCAGAACCTCCGGGGATGATGAGACAGCAGCTAGGATGGTGTAGTTCTTGTGGGCAGAACTGGGTTCCCCGGGGCAGTAGTAGTGAAAGTCAGTGATGGTAATTGTAGGCTTTGCAGGAGAAAGGGGTGATGTGGAGATGGCTCCTGACGGGGCTAGATGGAGAACTGACAGCTTTTCATACCTGAAATCAGACACAGACAACGTAGCAGGGTTCACCCGGGTTTACTGTTCTTATCCTTCAGTCAAACAGGCACGGTACAATACAATTCTTTACAGCTTTGCCATATTGAATCCGGTATACTGAACCCACTGCAGTCAGGTTATCTTTCCTTGACTCCTCTGCCTTTCTACGTGTCCTTTCAGGCTATTTCTCAGTGTTTTCTCCTCAAAGTGGATTAAGGAGCGGCAGCTCGGTCACTTTTGGTAGCTTCCCCCTTTTATTCTTTAGGCGGTAAGCCGGGTCCTATCTATGCTGCTGTGCTCCCCAATCTTATGGTGGGAATATAGATCTGGAATCTGTATTCCCCGTCAGGTTGTCTGGGGCACTGGGTAAATCGTCAGTCCCCTTCAGAGCTGACACTCTGCTTTCAGCCAAACCACAGGTATCCCTATTTCTCAAGAGATTACCGGGTCCCTTTCCTTTCTGTGTAACTTCTTGGTATAATCAGGGAAACTTTCTTATCAGTCAGTTGCTGGTCTTCACTACTTTTCTGGACCTGATGGTACTGGTCTTGCCTTGACTGCTCGGCACCTGCCTACTGGCTAACCGCTTCCTGTCACTCCCTTATATACCCATCTGTTACCATGACTATGCTCCATCCACTCATATCTAGCCTATTACCCCTTGTCTGCCTAGAGTCCCAGACTCAGGGTTAGGGCCCCATGCAGTGGATATGTGTGCGAGGTGTTTGTTAAACAAACTGTCTACCCTCCTACCTGACTGCAGTACTACCTGTGGCCACCCTGGACACAGGGGTGCCACATAGAGGCCTGAGGAACTTCTCTGATGGAGAATATGAGATATGGCAATAGACAATTCCTGTCCTGGCCATCTTTCTCTATGACCTTCTGGAGCATAGTCTTCAAGGTTTTGTTGAACCTCTCTACATGTCTTAGTATGGTACACTGATGTCTTCAGTTGTGTGATCTGAAGTGCTTTACACAATTTACTAATCAATTTGGACATAAACTGTGTCCCTTAGTCCATCAGGTTTCCTTTGTTAGTCCCATCCTAGAGAAGATATGGACGAACTCTCGGGCAATGCTTCTAGTGGATAAGTTACTGAGTAGTAACGCATTTGGGTACCATGTGACATACTTCAAGATAACTAGAATATATTTAGGTCCTCTGGTGGACTTGACCAGGGGTCCCACTAAATCCATTGCAAATTGGTAAAAGGGGATCTCTGTTATGGGTAGAGGTACAAGAGGGCTACAGAAATTAGAGACTGGTGTGCCAACCAGACAGGTGGGATAGGGTAGGTTAATTTTAACAGTGAGGGACAATAAAACATAAAATCTAGACCGTCACATTTTCTTTAAGATATATATATATATATATATACATAATATATTTGCATTTTGAAGAGCGAAATAACTATTTGATCCCTCTGGCATACTAGACTTAATACTTGAATACTGAATTCCACTTGAGGGAGACGCTTGGAGAGCGTAGAAACGCGTTGTGGCCTAAAGGACCCTGCCTTTTTACTGTACAAATAAAGCCGAGAGGTAACTATTCATAATAGCCTTGGTGCCGGTTGATTCCCCAGCGCTCACACAAATACCTATTACTCTTTTTGAAATACATTCGTTCCTCCGCTATGCGGAGTGAGGTATGGAGCAGCTCCGGGCAATAGGACCTTGGATGATGTCCTGAACACGCCCACGGACCCACCACGTGACGACTCACATGTGAGGTGCTGGGATTAAGGACGCAGTAAAAACTTCATTATCCACAGCCGCTTATTAGCCGAGGACACAGGGAGATATACATCAATGCACTAATTCTTGTTGTGCAGACAGCACAACAAGCACAGGTGAGGTTCCCATTCAAATAACCTGCCCCCGATGACAATTACAGAGTGGCGCAACAATATTACCTTCTTTGTTATTTGATCCCTCTGGCATACTAGACTTAATACTTGATGGCAAAACCTTTGTTGGCAATCTCAGCAGTCAGATTTTTTTGTAGCTAGTGATGAGGTTAGTGAGGAATTTTGGTCTACTCCATTTTGCAAAACATCTCTAAATCATTAAGATTTTGAGGCTGTCACTTGGCAACTCAGAGCTTCAGCTCCCTCCATACGTTTTCTATGGGATTAAGGTCTGGACACTGGCTAGGCCACTCCATGACCTTAAAGTGCTTCTTTTTTGAGCCACTCCTTTGTTGCCTTAGCTGTATTTTTTGGCTAATTGTTGTGCTGGAAGACCCAGCCTCAACCCATTTTTAATGTCTTAACTTAGGGAAGGAGGTTGTCACTCAGGATTTTATGGTACATGGCTCCATTCATTGTCCCACTGATGCAGTGAAGTGGTCCTGTGCCATTAGCAGAGAAACACTCCCAAAACATAATGTTTCCACTGCTATGCTAGACAATGAGGACAGTTTTCTTTGGGTCATAGGCAGCATTTCTCTTCCTCCAAACATGGCAAGTTGTATTAATGCCAAAGAGCTCAATTTGTGTCTTATCTGACCACAGCATCTTCTCCCACTGTCAGAATCACCAAGGTGTTCATTGGCAAACTTCAGACAGGCACAAGTGCCTTCTTAAGCAGTGGGACTTTGCGGGCACTGCAGGATTTTAATCCATTACGGCGTAATGTGTTACCAATGGTTTTCTTGGCGACAGTGGTCTCAGCTGCCTGAGATCATTAACAAGTTCCTTCGTGTAGTTTTAGGCTGATGTCTCACTTTTCTAATGATCCAGGGGACCCCACAAGGTGAGTTTTTTACGGATCCCAAGATCGGTGTCGATTGACACTCATATTGTATTTCTTCCATTTTTTTTACTGTTGCACCAACTGTTGTCTCTTCACCCAGCGTCTTACTTATCATTTTGCCTACAAAAGAAATATGCTCCACCCAGTTGATGAATCACAACCACAGGAGATTTAACAAAAGAGCCTTTTACCCTCAACTGCATAAGTTCATCGTGTGGAACCTGCACAACAGGGATAATCACAGAGGACAAAGTTGGTTTCAGTCTCTTCCTCAAACACCTGTCTACCCTGATGGCTAGGGACATAGCAGCCTCCAATGACTCAGGTGCGGCATATTGAGTCAAAGTGTCTTCTAGTCTAGCTGACAAACCCAAGCAGAAGTGACTCCTAAGGGCAGGGTCATTCCACTGGGTGTCAATTGCCCATCTCCGAAATTCTGAGAAGTTCTCCTCCACTGCTCGCGTACCCTGCTTGAGTTTAAAGAGATTAGACTAAGCAAGAGTCATTCTATCACGTCCACCATACACCTGAACTAAGACAGCAAAAAAAATAGACTGACTGCAGGGATAGAGAATTGATCGGAAGGGAGACGACCCAGATCTGGGGATCACCCTTAAGAAGGGAAGTTATAATCCCCACATGCTGTTCCTCACTCCCAGATGAACAGGGCTGAAGCATGAAATGCAGTTTACAAGCCTCTCTGAACATCAATAACTTATCCCTTCCCCCAGACAATCTATCTGGAAGATATGTCTTGGGTTCCGGCACGGCCTATGCATTAGCCAAGGCCAGATACCCAGAACTTGCTGCAACTGTTGCACCACCTGAGTTCGCAAACCAGTGACCTCTTCAGAGATGGTCTGCATCAGATGTGCAAAGGCATCAGCAGAGGAAGCCTGAAACATAATGGCTCGGTGGAAAAGCAGTATAGGTCGATGATAATGTCAGGTAAGTGGGTGTGGGAATGGGAAGCAGGCTGGCAATAATCAGCAAGACAAACTGGTGGCTAACCTGGCCCTGGACTGGGATCCCTGTTTAGCCCTGTACCCAGAGTTACCTCTGATGGTGGAAGGTCTTGGCCCACAACCTTTCTCTGCTCCTTACCAGCCCTGTGCTACACCCCTTCACCTCCACCCACCATGGACAGGTAAAACAGCAACTTCCTAAGGAAAAGCAGCAAGATGCTTCAGCAAATCAGCAAATTCGCCAATGTCTTCTCAGCTCACATGTCAAGACATGAACTCTATCATCAACATCACCTGGTGGGAGAGGAGGCTATTTAAAGGCGAGGGTGTTGTCACCTGACAACCAACAACTTCCCACCTGTAGAGAGGCACACAGAATACAGCAGCATCAGCAAACCAACACTGAATGTATCAAAGGAAATTTAACTCCAAAAACTCCAGAGAGTTTTACATATAGCCTGCAGCAGTCAACACGTGACACAGGCATGGTCATGTGTGATTATGGCCGTAATCTGGTGGCAGCTCTGGAGGTTGGCAAGCTTGCACATGTACTATACCTGACCCATGTGCTCAATTTAGGGGTTTAACATATTATGAAAATATATCCAGATTTGCCTGAGCTACTTATGAAGGTATGTCATATGTGCGCCCATTTCCGCAAGTCAACTACAACTGCAACCAGTCTGGCAGTGCTGCAGCACCACTTGCAAGTGCAAGCTCACCGACTGTTGTGTGACATGAAACACGATGAAACTCCACATTGGACATGTTGGCAAGGCTTTATGAGCAACAGTGGGCAATAGTTGAATTCCAGCTATATGTCCATCAGTATTCTGGTCAGTCTCATAAGAATCGGTAAGAGGGCATGGATGTCTGACATCTGTGAGGTTCTACAAAATTTTGAAGAATCAACCAAGATGGTGAGCTGCAATGATGTCATAATCAACGTAAGAATCCCGCTCCTGTGTCTACTAAAACATTCGCTGCTCACAATTAAAGAGAAGGTTTGTATGTGGATTAGGCTAGGGTCACACTTGGCATGCGTTTTTTAAGGTGCTTTTTGGCAGCCTGCGGTTTGCCATGCGTTTTGTTGATAGCTGTGGGGGACCCTTAAAAACGCATGCAAAAATGCATGCGGAAACGCATGGTACCATTTAGTGCCATATAAAAACGCATGCGTTTCCCATAGGGCCCCATGTTAAAAAAATGCATGCGTTTTTGAAAAAGCACCAAAAAATGCTGCTTGCAGTATTTTTTGGTGCTGAGCCAAAAACGCATCCCAAAAATGCATGGTACATTTAGACATGAGTTTTTGCTATTGGGACATGCATTTTTTGCATGGGGGCCTATGGATGTGTTTTTGCATGCGTTTTCAGAAAACACATGTCTCAAAAACACATGTAAAATCTGCAAGTGTGACCCTAGCCTTAGATGGAGATGGAGGAAGAAAGTGCATACATTGATACTACCCAACCTAACCTCATCTTATCTTCTCAGTGTGAATTGAGTGATAAGGAAGGGGAGGAGGCTGAGAAGGAGTATATACAAGAGATTAATGTCTGCGCTAAAGAGGGTACTAGCCCATACCATCTTCATCCAGTCTGTTCAGCATGGATGGGCTGAAGAGAAGAGGGGATAGATGGAGGAGGAGATGGAGAATTGTTCTCCTGGTGGTACAAGAAAGTGTTGCTTGTTGGAAGTCTGGCACACATGGCTGACTTTATGTACCCTTGCCTTTTTTGTAACTCTTGCATTTTGGCCAACACTAATTGCTGGTTGTTCATTCTTCTTGACCCACACTACAAGGAAAACTTTCCATCTTTTCTTCCTGTGGTGGAGAGGGCTAGTAAAATGGTACAATACTAGAAGGCACTATTGAAACAATTAGTAGAAATATTTCCACTTAACAACGCTAGCAGCAGAGGTCATAGTTCCTTTGCAACCAAAGAGGAGAGATGAGGGAGGCACACACCATTTTCAACAAGGCAGGGGAACACAATCAAGTGTCTGGAACAGTTTTAGTAGACTCTCCCAATGCTCAGGCCCTGATGTGCTTGGTAGTCTGACAAGGAGGGAAACGTTTTAGAAGACGACGAAAATAGTATCTAGCTGACCATGCAAGCATCCTCCATGATTCCTCTGTCATACAACTATTGGGTATCCAAGCTGGACATGTGGCATGCACTGTTCCTCTATGTCTTGGAGGTGCTGGCCTGTCCCCCACCACTAGCATTTACCAGAGCGGGCTTTTAGTGCTGCCAGGAGCATAAGATATTAATAGGTGCATTTGCCTGTCAACTTAAAGTGCTGACAGGATGACTCTTAATAAAATTAATAAAGCCGTGATTAGCCCAGACTTTTCAACACCACCAGATGACAGCAGTAGAACCTAAAGCCAATTGAATTGTTCCTTTTTTGGGCTGTAATCCCAAGCACCCCTTCCGACCCAAAAAAGAGTACCGTACATGGCTCATGGTTTCTTCTTTTTCTTGTCTTCCTCCATCATATCAACAGGGTCATTGTACACACCTCACTATTAAATTTCTCAGGGTGTGTATGATGCCCTCCTTCATAATGTTCTTAGCATGTGTATGACGCTTACCTCTACAATTCTTTTACATATATAGATGTATACCCTGTTTCCCCGAAAATAAGACAGTGACTTTCATTAATTTTTGCTCCTAAAGATGTGCTAGGTCTTATTTTAAGGGGATGTCTTATTTTTTGATATCCTTATCATCTCCTTGCAGCCCCCAATATCCACATCATCCCCTTATAGTCCCCATCATCCCCATGCATCCCACAATATCCCCATGCAGCCCCCAATATCCCCATGAAGTCCCTATATCCCTATGCAGCCCCCAATATCCGCTTGCAGCCGCCAATATCCCCTTGCTGCCTCCATCATCCCCTTGAAGCCCCCATCAGCCCATCATCCCCTTGCAGCCCCCTTCATTCCCTTGCAGTTCCCAATATCTCCATCATCCTCTTGCAGCCCCCATCATCCCCTTGCAGCCTGCAATATCCGTTTGCAGCCTCCATTATCCCAATGCAGCCCCCAATATCTCTATTATCCCTTTGCTGTTCCAATACCATATCCCCATCATCCTAATGCAGCTCCCAATATCCCCATTATTCCCTTGAAGCCCCCAATATTCCTATCATCCCCTTGCAGACCCCAATATCTCCTTGCAGCCCCAAATATCCTCTTGCAGCCCCCATCATCCCCTTGCAGCCTGTAATATCCCCTTGCAGCCTCCATTATCCCAATGCAGCCCCCAATATCTCTATTATCCCTTTGCTGTTCCAATACCATATCCCCATCATCCTAATGCAGCTCCCAATATCCCCATCATTCCCTTGAAGCCCCCAATATTCCTATCATCCCCTTGCAACCCCCAATATCCCCATCATTTCCTTGCAGTCCTAATACCATATCCCCATCATCCCCTTGCAGCCCCAATACCGTATCCCCAATCTTCATCCCCATGGAGCCCCAATAAACACACACATACACACAGACACACACACAATTTGCTCACTGGTCTGGCACTGCATTATTATAGGCACCGCTCTGCTCTCTGCCTCAGTTGCGTAGATGCACGAGCTGTCGGTCAATTACAATGCAGCAGCCATCAGCAAATCACAGCGCAGCAGCCACCGGCCAATCAGAGCCCAGTTGCTGCACTGTGATTGGCTGGCGGCTGCTGTGCTATGATTGGCCAACGGCTCTGCCCGTATATATATGAGGTGGTCGACAGGGTAGGGGGTACTCGGATACTGGGGCTGATGGTGACTTGGGGGATCACGGCTGGTTGGTCCCCGGTCCCATGCCCTGGACTGTCAATGGCGGGGATGGTGGGGGATGATGGTGGTGAAGGGGATTGGTTACGTGACTCCACATGTGGTACCTGGTAACGTGTATACCAGCGCTGCGGCTGGCCGCTGAGGTGATGGAGGTGCAGCTCAGTGTAGGACAGCTCCCCACAGGTGGAGCTTTACCTCAGGGCAGCGGGATGGATGAGGGGAGTCGTAGTAGCGTCTCTGCGGTCAACGTTGTGGGTAGCGGCGGTTAAGCAGGCACACACAGTAGTCTTTTTTCGGTACCTTTTACTGATGACGGGTAACAGGTACAGTCCAGAGAAGTAACCAGGTCCCCGATGCAATTTGGGACTTTCACCTTGGAGAGTTGTGAGGCCTCCTCTGTCACTGTGTACTGTAGTTTTGGGGTAAGTTCTGCCTGTAACTGAACTCGCAGCTCCTTTTTCCCTCCCAGGGCTTTATTCTATAACCGACAATGAGGTCCTTCTGCGGGGTCCCTATTCTTCCTTTGGCCCCTGGTCCTGTGCTTTGTCAGGTTAGAGTGTCTCTTTGTTGTTACCTCAGGAGGATTAGTTTCTCCTGGTCCTTCCGGGCTTTTCCTGCTGCAGTGAATGCTTAGCAGTGTCGGACTCCAGTGTTCGGGTGAGCTAAAGGGAAGCTTGATCAGTTCCCTTCTTTAATTTCCTGTTTCCTCCACTGGCCTCCGACCCTCTTCCTAGGGTGCAGCACAGCTGGGTCAGTGTTCCCTGGTCCTGGGCCTGGCTTTATCCCAGTGACCAGCTCCTTCACTCCTGCTCTCTCCTCTCTGACTGACTGGAACTAACTAACTGGACTAACTGACTCCTCCCCTCAGGCCTGGATCTTTTAAAGGGAATCTGGCTTAAGGCAGCCAGTAGAGCTCCCCTTTCAGGTCTGGGGATGAAGGTGTTATGTGCTGTTTGTACCAAAGTGTAAATCCTTCCTTGCATCAGTGGATCCTGTGGCAATCCCCTGCAGGGGTGCCACATATACGCATGTGATGTAGAAAGCTCAGAGTGGCACCGTAATACTGCAACAGCGGTCACCGGAAGAAGTTCGCTGGGTGCGCCGTACAGTAAAATACACACAGCTGCATGCCCTGATCTTCTGTGAGATGGGCATGCCTAAGAAAAAATAAAATTTGCTGGGGCTTATTTTCAGGGGAGGGCTTATATTTAGTAGCCTGACCAAACCCCCACTAGGTCTATTATAGGGGGATGTCTTACTTTCAGTGAAACATGGTATCACCAGGAGTACATTTATTTTTTTCAGTCCTTGAACTTAGTGCACAGCCGATCTCAGTCTACGAGTCCTACTTCTTCAAAATGGGAAAGCAACATTTTTCTGAGTCCTACCTCTACATGTCTTCCAGAATGTTTTTTCATTTTCTTCTAATTTTTGGCAAGATTTTCACTTAGTGCATAGGCTTTCACAGTCTAGGAGTCCCACTCCTTAAAAATGGGGAAAATGTTTTTTTTTCCCTTACACTTACTGCACAGGCTTTTATAAGTCTAGGAGTCCCACTACTTAACAATCGAAACAGAATGTGTATGAGGCCCTCCTTTATATCTAATGCAGGGTGTACCAGAGTGCCTCTTCCTTCTAATTTTTGGAAGTTCTTGCACTGCCTGCATAGGCTATGTGAATTTCAGAGTCCCTCCTTCATATATAAAACAGGTTGTGTCTGACCTTTTCACGTTCTCCACATGCCCAGATAAGGTAAGAAAATATCAAAATTACATTTACTTGTGACTACCAGTGGGTGTAGTTTTATTTCCCCTTCTACTTGTGTTTCCCCGAAAATAAGGCGCCCCCGAAAATAAGGCGCTTCGGAGATTTGGCCAGGGTGCTTAGTATAAGGCACCCCCCGAAAATAGGACGTGGCAGGCAGGCAAAAAAAAAAATTAATAATCACCTACTCAGCTGCCTCTGCCGCCGCTGCCATTGTTCCTCCGGAGCTTGCCGCCGCCACCGCTGCTGCCGCCGCTTGATTTCACCTGGTGTGTGTACATAGCTGGGCGTCGCACATGTACGATGGTAAGCCATCAGCCAATCCGTCTGATTGGCCGCGGCATTACCGTACATCTCCTGTACAGAGGTCATCTGCGCTGCTCAGCGTAGATGTACGGTAATGACGCGGCCAATCAGACACCAGCAGCCGCCTGATTGGCTGATGCCTTACCATCGTACCTCTACGGCGCCCGGCTATGTACGCACCAAGGGACATCAAGTGGCAGTAGCGGTTGTAAGCTCCGGCAGGCTCCAGTGATGTGTTTGACTGTGTGTGTGTGTGGCTGTGTGTGTGTTTGACTGTGTGTGTGTTTTACTGTGTGTATATGTGTGTAGCTAGAGGATGTTGGAGGATGATGGCGGGCTACAGAGTGACAGTGGCGGATGATGGGGTCTACAGAGGGACAGTGGCGGATGATGGGGTCTACAGAGGGATAGTGGAGGATGATGGGGGCTACAGAGGGATAGTGGAGGATGATGGTGGGATAGTGGAGGATGAGGGGCTACAGATGGATAGTGGAGGATGATGGGGGGCTACAGAGGGATAGTGGAGGATGATGGGGGCTACAGAGGGATAGTGGAGGATGAGGGAGGGCTACAGAGGGATAGTGGAGGATGAGGGGGCTACAGATGGATAGTGGAGGATGTTGGGGGCTACAGAGGGATAGTGGAGGATGATGGGGGGCTACAGAGGGATAGTGGATGATGCTTAATATAAGGCGCCGTCCCGAAAATAAGACATGGTGCAACTTTTGGACCAAAAATTAATATAAGATGGTGTCTTATTTTCGGGGAAACACGGTACTTATAATTTACTGTAGTCATAGGTGACAAGGAAATATACTGAGAGATGACTATTAAGGGGTAGAAAAGGCAAGGGGGAGTTCTCTTCTTAATTTGCCTTTTATACAAGTCATTATACCAGAAATAATGTTTCCTAACATTTTTTTCATGTAAAATCCACTTTATCCTCAGTTTTGAATGTTTTATTGTCAGCCCATAAAAAAGAAGTAAGCTAAAAGCTAGTTTTTTTCACAACTCCAAATTACAAAAAACACATGGTCAAAATGCAACACTTTTGACGCTATGTGTTTTTGCAAAAGCACCAAAAAACGCGGTAAGCAGCGTTTTTGGGGTCGTTTACAAAAACACATGCGTTTTTTAACATGGTAGTCTATGGAAAATGCATGTGTTAATGCTAGCGCTAAAAAGGCAAAAAACTGCCTCCTTTAACGCATCCTTGCAAAGGACGCTCCCTCCAATTGTGACCTAGTCTAAGGGCATGTTTACACTTGAGTTGAACAATCATTTCTGCATCATTTCTCCTCACTTGGCAGGAAAAATGCAGAGGTTTTGCATGTGTTTTTCACCTTCGTCTTTATAGCATTTTTGACTGACTTCATTGAAGTAAAAAAAACACAGCAAAACCACTGAAAGAATTGACATGCTGCAGATTATTTTCTGCACCAGATCTGCCATTCAGAAATAAGCAACATGGGCAAAACACTTCAGAGTTCTCATTGACTTTGTTGCTATCAGGGTATGGTGTCAGATGCCCTAAGGTTTTGTGACAAATCTGCACTCTAAAACACATTGTGCACACAGCCTAATGCTCAGACAGCATTATTCCCAGCGACCTGGGAGTCAAAGATTCTTCCGGCAATCTTCATGCTCTTCACATTCCATTTGAAGTTTGATTCCATCCATTTCAGTAAATTTCCTGCCCCACCAGCCCCACTGGTAGGGTATTCCATATAAATGCTTGAGTTTCCGATTCACTTTCATTATACTTGTTAGCTGGGTCACACACACAGATATCGGGCAGATATTGTTCACAGATCTCTGGTTGCAGTGAATCATGGACACATGGTTCTATTTTGGCTGTGTACAAATGGGGCAATCTGTCCATGATTTCACTGCAACCAAGATCTGAACAATATCTGCCAATATCTGTGTGTGTGACCAGCCTTACTTGAATCGAGTATGACCTGCTGATTTGAGTATTGAGTACTTGAGCATTTTAGTGCTTGCTCATCACTAAGATGAATGACTTGAACAACTGTAAAAGTAATGGTGGAATATACTCTACTAGATGGCGCCCGATTCTAAAGAATCAGGTAGTCTAGAATCCATATATAGTTTATTTAGTAATAGTTAGGGGAGTGCGGTGAAATTAATTGTGTGTATACAGGTGGCTCAGTGGTAGCAAGTATACGCGGCTCAGTGGTTAGCACTGCGCAGTGGCTTAGTGGTTAGCACAGCACAGTGGCTCAGTGGTTAGCAGTGCGCGGTGGCTCAGTGGTTAGCACTGCGCGGTGGCTCAGTGGTTAGCACTGCACGGTGGCTCAGTGGTTAGCAGTGCGCGGTGGCTCAGTGGTTAGCACTGCGTGGTGGCTCAGTGGTTAGCACTGCACGGTGGCTCAGTGGTTAGCAGTGAGTGCGATGGCTCAGTGGTTAGCAGTGAGTGCAGTGGCTCAGTGGTTAGCAGTGAGTGCAGTGGCTCAGTGGTTAGCAGTGAGTGCGGTGGCTCAGTGGTTAGCAGTGAGTGTGGTGAGAGTGGTCAGCGCAGCGCCGTGGGCAGAGTGGTCAGCGCAGCGCCGTGGGCAGAGTGGTCAGCCCAGCGCCATGGGCAGAGTGGTCAGTGCAGCGCCGTACGCAGCGTGGTCAGAGCAGCGGTGTGGACAGCGTGGGCAGCGCAGCGCCGTGGTCAGGGTGGTCAGCGCAGTGCCGTGGGCAGAGTGGTCAGCGCAGTGCCGTGGGCAGAGTGGTCAGTGCAGCGCCATGGGCAGAGTGGTCAGTGCAGCGCCGTGGGCAGTGGTCAGTGCAGCACCTTGGCCAGAGTGGTCAGCGCACACATACACACACACATACACACACTCCGGTATACTTACCACCAGCTCTGCGTCTTCCCCGCCTCCTGGATCCTGAGTCGACATGTCGCCACCCCCGGACGACTGGATCCAATGTGGCGTCTGAGAAGTCTGCCGAGACTTCCCGGACGCCATCTTGAACAAAGTATGTCGCCGGCCCCGGACGACTGGATCCAATATGGCGTCCGGGAAGTTTGGCGAGCCTTCCTGGACGCTATATTGGATCCAGTAGTTGGGGGCGGCGACATGTCGACTGAGGATCCAGGTGGCGGAGGTTGGGCTGGTGGTAAGTATAGCGGAGTGTGTGTATGTGTATGTGTGTGTGTGTGTGGACAAAGTGACGGAAGTGCGGACAAAGTGACGGACGTGCGGACAAAGTGACGGAAGTGCCTTGCTCTTTTATATATTAGATACACACACGTTATATGTACAAACATGCAAATCTATAAAGATGTAGAAATATATATATACATACACACACATCATTCACAAATTATATTACATACACACATATATACACATACTGTACATTGCATATGGAGGGGTGAGGAGAGCTGAGGCTGGAGGGGTGAGGAGAGCGGAGGCTGGAGGGGTGGGGAGGGGTGAGGAGAGCTGAGGCTGGAAAGCAGGGAGGACAGGGGAGGCTGGAGGGCAGGGAGGACAGGGAGGCTGGAGGGCAGGGAGGACAGGGGAGGCTGGAGGGCAGGGAGGACAGAGGAGGCTGGAGGGCAGAGAGGACAGGGGAGGCTGGAGGGCAGAGAGGACAGGGGAGGCTGGAGGGAAGAGAGGACAGGGGAGGCTGGAGGGAAGAGAGGACAGGGGAGGCTGGAGGGCAGAGAGGACAGGGGAGGCTGGAGGGCAGAGAGGACAGGGGAGGCTGGAGGGCAGAGAGGACAGGGGAGGCTGGAGGGAAGAGAGGACAGGGGAGGCTGGAGGGCAGAGAGGCCAGGGGAGGGTGGAGGGCACGGAGGCCAGGGGAGGGTGGAGGGCACGGAGGCCAGGGGAGGGTGGAGGGCACGGAGGCCAGGGGAGGGTGGAGGGCAGGGAGGCCAGGGGAGGGTGGAGGGCAGGGAGGCCAGGGGAGGGTGGATGGCAGGGAGGCCCGGGGAGGGTGGAAGGCAGGGAGGCCAGGGGACGGTGGAGGGCAGGGAGGCCAGGGAGGGTGGAAGGCAGGGAGGCCAGGGGAGGGTGGAGAGCACAGAGGCCAGGGGAGGCTGGAGGGCACGGAGGCTGCCAGGGGAGGCTGGAGGGCACGGAGGCCGCCAGGGGAAGCTGGAGGGCACGGAGGCCACCAGGGGAGGCTGGAGGGCACAGGGGTGGCCAGGGGAGGCTGGAGGGCACAGGGGCATCTAGGGGAGGCTGGAGGGCACAGGGGCGGCCAGGGGAGGCTGGAAGACACAGGGGAGGCCAGGGGAGGCTGGAGGGCACAGGGGGGGCCAGGGGAGGCTAGAGGGCACAGGGGAGGCTGGAGGGCACACGGGAGGCCAGGGAGGCTGGAGGGCACAGGGGCGGCCAGGGGAGGCTGGAGGGCACAGGGCGGCCAGGGGAGGCTGGAGGGCACAGGGGCATCTAGGGGAGGCTGGAGGGCACAGGGGCGGCCAGGGGAGGCTGGAAGACACAGGGGCAGCCAGGGGAGGCTGGAGGGCACAGGGGCGGCCAGGGGAGGCTGAATGGCACAGGGGAGGCCAGGGGAGGCTGGAGGGCACAGGGGAGGCCAGGGGAGGCTAGAGGGCACAGGGGAGGCTGGAGGGCACACGGGAGGCCAGGGAGGCTGGAGGGCACAGGGGCGGCCAGGGGGGCTGGAGGGCACAGGGGCGGCCAGGGGAGGCTGGAGGGCACAGGGGAGGCCTGGGGAGGCTGGAGGGCACAGGGGAGGCCAGGGGAGGCTGGAGGGCACAGGGGAGGCCAGGGGAGGCTGGAGGGCACAGGGGAGGCCAGGGGAGGCTGGAGGGCACAGGGGAGGCCAGGGGAGGGCACAGAGACCGGAGGGCACAGAGGCCAGAGGGCACAGAGACCGGAGGGCACAGAGGACACTTACCGGGCTGTGTGCGGTGAGCGGCGATGCCGGAGCCCGCACACCGGACCGGAGTGTGGGCGGGGTCGCTCCCGGATGGAGGAGGAAAGTGACCGGCTGTGGGCGGTGACGGAGGGCTGGCGGTGGTGCCAGTGTGGCGGAGGGCGCCCACCGGACCGGTGTGTGGACGGGGCCGGCTCCCGCATGGTGGAGGAGGCACAGCGGGGTATGTGCGGGGCCGGAGCCGCGGCGAGGGGCACACCGGGTATGTGCGGCCGTGGCGAGGGCACACCGGTATGTCGGGCTGTGTGTCTGCACTGTAGGGGCAGCCGTAAGCGTAGCGGGCTATATGAGTCCCGCTCCCGCTTACGGCCGCCATCTTGGTTCACCCTGAACGGGTGTAGGGCCCAGTGATGTCACGTAGCCGAGGACAAAGTTACGGAAGTCCTGCCCAAAGTGAGCTTGGGCTTTCATATATTAGATAATAGGTCTACTAAAAATGTGAAACTAATTAGAAAGTATTAGGGAAGCCTTAGTTAGGCTAGGGCCACACTTAAGAGGTCACCCATGTTAGCTGGATCACGTTACTGCAGAGCCCAGCCTGCTGTAACGCTGACCGCTAACGTCGGGTGCTTCCTATGAACGCTGGTCCACAGAAACCCACAATTTAATCTATGGATACAGCTTCACAGGAAGCCCCAGGCAGTGCGCTTATCCAAGACGCACAAGAAAACGTTGATGACAGCGTTATCCTGCGCGTCCTGGATAAGTGCACTGCCTGGGCTTCCTGTAAAACTGTATCAATAGTAAACAGCGGGTTTCTATGGACCAGCATTCATAGTAAGCACCCGACGTTAGCGGTCAGCGTTACAGCAGGCTGGGCTCAGCTGTAACGTGATCCGGCTAACGTGGGTGCACTGTTAAGTGTGGCCCTAGCCTTACTGTCCAGATGTTCAAATTCTCCAAAATGCAGAATTTCAATTTACAGCAAAGTTATTCCTCGTGAATCAAAGTTACGGCCCTTTCACATCTAATGCAGGGCTGCGTTTTGCTTCATTTGCATTTCTATGCATTTTTACCACTAAAAACGCATCAAAACATATGCGTTTTTGCCCCCATTGATTGTAATGGAAACACATGTAAGGCTGCGTTCACACATTATGTATTTGTGCGCGCTTTTTTGCGCGCGTTTTCAAAATACGTAATGTGCTTTTTGTCTGCTGGCAAAGTGAATGGGAAATTCACTTTGCCATGCAGACAGTGCGTAAAAATACGCCGCACTTTTATGGGAGAAAACGCAGCTGCATAAAGAATTGACAAGTCAATTCTTTACGCAGCAGTGCCTGCGTTTTCTCCCATAGGGGCGGCGCTGCTGCATCTGATGTCACAGAGGGGAGGAAGAATCCTGCTTCCTTCTCCCTGTGTGACACCTGTGACCGCCCATTTGATTTCGCAGTGTATTAATATACACTGCAAAATCAAAGTTAAATAAAGACAAATGCATTGAAAACAATAAAGAATTAAATACTTTCCCTCCGACGGGTGTTCCGGTGTCCGGGAGCCAGGAGCTGCCGCTGGAATTTCCCTGCTAGGACCTGTGGTGATGTCAGAGGGTGTTACGGTCATGTGATATGTATCACATGACTGCGAGCGGCCAATCAGCGCCCATGACATCACTCTAACATCATCGCAGGCCCTAGCAGGCCGATTCATCGCCTGCCTCTGCACCGGAGACCGGAGAAAAGGTGTCGGAGGATAAGTATTTGATTCTTTATTATTTTTCATACATTTGACTTTATTTAATTTAGATTTCGCAGTGTACATTAATACACTGCAAAATCTAATGGAGGCTTGTCACACATGTCACACAGGGGAGGCGGAAGCAGGTTTCTTCCTCCCCTCTGTGACATCACCTGCGCTTTGTGGGATGAAGAAAGCGCAGTGTGTGAATGCCCCGGCGTATTTTGTTGCGCATTTTTGCGCGGCTGAAAATCGCGGCAAAAGGTGCGCACAAAAAAGCGCAACAAAATACGCAAATGTGTGAACGTAGCCTGAAAACGCATGCAAAAACGCATGTGCGTTTTCAAAAACGCAAATTGCATGCGTTTTCTGCAAAAGCAGACCAAAATATTGCTTGTGATGTTTTGGTCTGCGTTTGCATGCGTGCGTTTGTTTGCATGCTTTATTTGCATGCATTTCCATTAAAATCAATGGGGGTAAAAACACTTGTGTTTTGATGCGTTTTTAGCAGTATAAACGCGTAGAAACACAAATGAAGCAAAATGCCGCCCTACATTAGATGTGAAAGGGGCCATAGAAATGCAAATGAAGCAAAACGCAGCCCAGCATTAGATGTGAAAGGGGCCTTAGTCAAGCTCTTCACCACCTCCTAAAATTGTTTGCAATTGAGTATCAGGATCCTAAATTCAGCAACATCCTGCCATGGATATGCTTGCTATCCATTTCGCCAATGCAATTCAACAACTGCAAAAAATATGCTGCGGTTATGGGCCCGGGGTATTCGACACTCCTGGATTACAGTTGGTGATGTCACGGACCTTCCCTGAAAGTTGTGACTGCCACCGGTCATTTAAAAAGGGGATTAGTCGTAAGTCGTAGGGGAAATTTTTGTCGTGATGCCAGGGATGACCAGCACCAGCAGATAATAGTCCTATGGGATACAAGGTGATGCAGCTTGTTGATACACTCCCCTCAGGGATGGCCCCTGAAGCAGTGTAAGTTTAAGGTAATGAAGATGTTAAGGTACCATAACATGCAGCAATATGGCTTCCATATCGCATGCAATTTAACGTGAGCACGCGTGTTTCGGGAAGATTCTTGCACATCGCCGTCGTCCTGTCACACATAGAGATCTTTGCCTGTGTTCTACAACGATCCTGCCTTCTGGAAATCGCCTGCAGAAGACTGGAAGCAATTTCCCTCTTCCACATCGCCGCATCACATGCCACCATCTCATCAACGATGTGGGCGTAGAGTGTGAGTACGGCAAGGAGACAAGCGTGCCAGAGTGTTTTTCACTGCGCTCCTATCACTCCGATTGGCCGACACAACTGCGTAACCATTGGTCAGCCTTGTCAGGATGTCTGCGCACTACATGACACATGTGCCCTTTCTACTATATCGCTATTCAAATATGGCGCCTTAGCTATGGCCAGCCAATGGGAAACACAGGAGCGACCGACCACCAATCACGGCAGACGGGGTGAGCCAAACAGAATGCTCAGGCATGCCTCTGGAATTGCTTCCAGATGGTCTGAGCTCACTTTCTACATCGCTATTGCCCTGTCACACGCCAAGATGCGCAGAAATCGCCTGGTGGTTATCGCCTGATTTCACTGCAGTGCAGGGCAATCAGGCGATGCTCCACCAGCGATTTCTCGCTGTAAAATCGCCTGTCTCACGCCACTACACACAGGGATGTGGTTTCCACATAGCCAAAATACACGAATTTATGGCGATATGGAAGCCATATTGCTGTGTGTGACGGTACCTTAAGGGGTTGTGGTGCAGGGTAGTTGAAACTGTGGCTCTACATGCATATGCAGGGAGAGCAGGAAGGACCAAACAACACACAGGAGCTTGTGGTTCTTACCGTTCACTTTTACTTTAGTGCAGGCACTACCCAACCGGGGTATTGCATTCACCAGGATTGCAGCCTTGGTGGCTCAGACATAATTAAAGTCCACTTTGCAATGGCACAGCAAATATGGCCTTCTTTGCTGTCCTTTTCTTCTTAACACTGCTACCTCTTGTCCTCCTAGTGTCCAGTGGTTGCCAGTCCCAACAGGCAGGTGACTTTGGGTTTGTGAGCAGTTGTCTTGCTAGTCCTCTTAACCCTATATAGTTTCTTATGCCTGCGGAGGGTCCACTACGGTAGTCACTGTACTTGAAGCCCAGTGACCTCCATTTTCTCGGCTGGTCCTGAAGATATCCAGACCGAATTGGAGCTGAACAGCAGGGAACCACAAATGCAGGAATACTTGGACAATGTTTACTTAGTTTTCAGTAGTAGGCTGAAGCATCACTGGCCCTATCATATGATGTTGCAAGTTTCACAAGCAAACCCAGGGATAAACTAGAGGAAGCCAGATGGTACAATCTATACCCATCTGTTGACTTTGTCTCTAAAACTTTACTTTCACCCTAACACTTGCACAATGCTTACTTATGCCCTAACAGTAATTACTCTACTAATCCTTACCCTCTTTCACCACCCCCAAGCTCCAACACTCCCAGCACAAATATTGATCTTCCCATCCCTCTTACCTCCCCACCTGAGCTCCTCTGCTGACCTGCTTCTCAATCTCACACATAGATAGATAGATAGATAGATAGATAGATAGATAGAAGATAGACAGATAGATAGATAGAATACATACATAGGATAGATAATAGATAGATAGATAGATAGATAGATAGATAGATAGATAGATAGATAGATAGAAAACTGCACCGTGCTGTGTCCTGAACGTTATCTATACATGTGACACCTCACTAACGATGTTGTTCACAAGCACACACCACTGACAAACGTTATTGAGTTCCCACACAAAATCGTAGTGTGTGACGGCCGCCTATGTTTTCTATCTGTCTGTCTGTCTAATCATTTTTTGCCAAACTACTCCGCGCATGATCAGTGTGAAATACTGATCTGGCTTGGCTGCATTAACTAACGGCCGGATGTGGCCTCATGAATGCATCATTTTTCTGAATCTGTTTTTCTGTATCTATCTATCTATCTATCTATCTATCTACTATCTTATCTATCTATCTATCTATCTATCTATACTATCCTAGCTATTTGATTTTCTAGCTCTCAATCTATCTATTCTTTTAACAGCATAGGATTGAACATGTAAAGTGAGTGCACCCTTCTATAGCAACCCAGGGACGTACTAGAACAAAAACACGTGCAAAACTGATACAACCACAGCGGTTTTTTTTTGCCTGATCAGGAAAAAAAAACGCTGTGGTGGCATGCGGTTTTGCATGTGTCAGCGGATGTAGATGCATGCATTTTTGTCCTGATCAGGACGGAATGCAAGTGTGAAACCAGCTAGCGATTGGTGAATAACTATAAAATTCACTTTAAACCTGTTCTCACACTGTGTGTATCAGTCGAGTGGGGCATTGATTTCCCTGATATCTTGCATATGCAAGTGAGTCAGGCTGGCAGGGAAGGGGTTACTCAGAACCGGGATGGCAGGGGAGGGAATCACGGCTGGTCGGTTGCCGGTTCCGTGTCCTGGGCACTTAATGGCTGATGGGGGTGATGGTGATGGGGGATGATATGTGACGCCACCTGTGGTACCTGGTAATATGGTTACCAGCGCTGCCATCTTTGTGTAGCCCTTAATGAATCTTCTGTAGTACCCAACCAAACCTAAGAATTGACGTACCTCTCTGACGGTGCATGGCTTCTGCCAGTCCTGGATAGCTGTCACTTTTTCCGGATCTTGTGCTACTCCATCTGCGCTGACCACATGCCCGAGGTATTGGACTTTTGGTTTCAGCAGGTGTCATTTAGATGGTTTGAGCTTCATTCCGTACTTTATTAAAGCTGCAAATACCTCCGCCAGGTGTTCCAGATGTTCCTCATAGGTTTTGGAATACACAATGACATCATCCAGGTATAGGAGCACTGTCTTGAAGTTCCGGTGTCCCAGGCAACATTCCATGAGTCTTTGAAACGTTCCTGGTGCATTGCATAACCCTAATGGCATGCTGTTGAATTCACATAGGCCCATTGGTGTTGCGAATGCTGTCTTCTCCCGGTCTTCTTCTGCAACGGAGACCTGCCAATACCCACTAGTGAGATCTAATGTAGAGAAATAAGTAGCAGTCTTTAATGCAGCAAGAGATTCCTCAATGCGGGGTAACGGGTAAGCATCTTTGTGAGTGATCTTATTGATTTCCCTGTAATCCACACACATCCTCATAGTGCAATTATTCTTTCTGACTAGGACTAAGAGGGCTGCCCAGGGACTACAGCTATCCCTTATAACCCCTGTTTTCTTCATGTCCCGCAGCATCTCTTTAGCACACTGGTAATGGTTTGGTGGAACGGGTCTGTATCTCACTTTAATTGGGCGATGACCTCCTGTGGGTATGTGATGGTGTACCCCTTTAATCCTCCCAAATCTAATGGATGCTTACTGAATACATGTTCAAATTCTTGTGCTACCCGGTAGACTCTGTGCTTCTGGTGGGAAGGGGTGGCATCAGTTCCTACGTGCAACTACTGACATCACTCCTCCAGCTGTCCCTTGGAGTTGCTGTCCTCTGCCTGGCTTGACGGGGGCAGGGGCTCTACTGTCTGTATGTTGTTATCACAGACCGTGTACAGCTTTGCTGCAGTAGCATACATGGATAGTTTTGCTTCTTCCTCCCCACAATTTAACACACGGATTGGTACTCTTCCTTTGCGTACATCCACCACCCTTCTGGCTGTCAGTAGTGTAGGTCTGTGTTCTGAATATACTGGCTCTACAACTGCCTGGTATTCCTTTCCTCTGAGACCTATAGCTGCTCGACACCATATCATCATTTCACTTATTGATGGTAACACAAAAGGGAACAGGTCTGTTACCCGTACACTGCCAATCTCTCCACCAGACAGATTTTCCTGTTGCTTGTGCAGGAGAGCTCGGATTTCTCTCTGGAGGACTCTCTCTGCCCATTACCAGCAGTTACAGCAATCTGTCGGAGTAAAAACAACACTTCTCCAAGGCAGTTTTCAATCACATTAGTACCAAGTACCATGTAGGGACATTTATCATTAGGGTCATCTTCTACCACACATAACCCTTGACTTTTTAACTCTACCCTCCCCAGCTTTATTGTTACTTCTCTAAACTCCACTTGATTCAGTGGTAGTCCATTAGCTGCAAGAATAACAAAGCTAGAGTCTGGAGGTTTAAGATCAGTATCAGACCAAAACTGTTTGTAAAGGATATGTGGGATGGTGGTAACCTGTGACCCGGTGTCCAGTAGGGCTGAAGTGGGTATTCCTTCTAGCGTAATGTTGAGGTACGGGCGACCTCCCATGTACTGACTACGCCAGTGAGATGGGCCCAAACATCTTACTCCTGGGGATTGGCCCTCGGACCCAGGAATCTCGGGTTTAAAGGACATCTTCTTGCGAAGTGGCCTTGTTTGTTGCAGCGAAAACAGACGGGTTGTCCTGAAGAATCTGTGTGGTCGATTGCTCTGCGTTGGAATGGTGCGTTGGTCCTCTGAACGGGCAACTTGTTGGTCCCCTGAATGGGCGACTTGTTGGCCCCCTCCATGAGCAACATGGGCTTCCTCCTCATCCACGGAACATCCTCAGTGCAATCAGCTAGCTGAATCCTGCCTGGTGGTTGTGACCCCGTCCTGTCTTGCAGGAGTTTTAACACATAGTCCATGTTATTGGTTAGCTGCAGCACCTGGTTACGTAGATCATCAGAAGAGTTGGGTGCTACAGCTTGCCCTACAACCTTTACAGGGTCTTTGAAAGTAGGTTCAAAGTCTATGGGAGATGTATTAACCTCCCAGGATGGAGTTACAGGCTCTGCAGGTAGTAGGTCTTGTAGTACGGTTATAGCATGGTCTTTTAGAGCATTAAAGTTCACATCAGGATGATCTAAGATGAAATGTGTGCCTGCTGGCAGTGAAAGGCTGACCTCAATCCAGACATAAACTGTTCTGTAAGCATTTTATCTTCATCTTGCACACTTGCCGAGTCTACCTGTTTTAAGGATCGGAGTGCCCCTTGTAAATGCAGAGCAAAGTCTCTGATGGTATCCTGTGGTCTCTGTTTACATTAGCAGAATATCATCCTCACTTCAGCCTGTGTGTGTTTTTCAAAAGCAGGTTTGAGTTTGTCAAACACATTTTCTACAGAGTCTCTGTCAGCATCACTCTAAGACTCGACTTCTATCTCCGCTGCGCCTATTAATTGTCCCAGCACAACGGCGGCTCGCTGCTTTCCTGTCATTGCATACATGTCCAGCACTGCACACATTTCATGTTTGAAGGCTGCTAAGATACCGGGTTTACCTTCATAGGTCGGCAACCATTTTGCTCCCGGTATGTATGGCAAGGCTATCGGCATTATCGGGGCCACCGCTCCGAGTGCTGCGTCCCGGACATCCCCTCTTGCGGGGACTCATACATCGTCAGCTTCACTCATGGCGATGCCCCCCTAGTTAACCGCTGCCAGCTTTGAGGTAAACTCTGAGGTAGTCGGTGGCTCGCAGGCGGAGGGGAAAAGTTCAGCACTCCGGGACTTCCTGTCAGATGCTGTGTGGTGGCTGATGACGTCAGAGCGTGAGGCGGCGGCCTCTCTTCGCGCCCTTTGCAAGTCTCCGCCCACCGTCGGCAAAAGAGAAATCAAAAATAAATATGGTGAAAGTTCACAAAATCAGTCTTCACGGCACACAGTACCCGTTTTACCGGGCACGGCATCCTGTTCGTGACAAAAGAGGATCAGTTGGGGGATATCACTACAAAGCGAGGTGCACGGTGGATCTCCAGCTTACATTTGTCAACATCTTCTGCTCCTATCCTGGCTGCTCCAGTGGCTGTGAAGCACATTCAGCCCGTTAAGTTGTGAGGAAAATCAAGAGTAGGCATCTCTTGGGTTGCATTTGTGTCCGGTCTGCAGGCATATGGTAGCACCATGTTGCTCCTCTGTATGGCAATTCCAAGATGGTGCTAGCCTTTGTGGTAACTCGTCTTTCCTTTGCCTAGTTAATTGCCTCTTCTAGCGCCAGGACCCAATCTCTTAGGGGATATTATTATTTGGCCAATCTTGTGGCCTTAAATTCCTTATGAATTTCTCCATAGGGTGGGCTGTAGAAGGCAACTGAGTTACACATCCCTATGCCACAGGGAAGACTTGGGCTTGTTGTTGGGGGTATTGCAGCCTGACATATATGGAGGAGAAAAAAGAAAATAGTTTTTCCAGCTCACTACTAATTCATCTGGAATGTTGGATAAAGCTAGTGGACAATGCACAGACAAATTCAAGGGCCCAGTTCAAGGGTGAAGGATGAAGATGAAGATCAAGTAAAAAGAAAATGAGCAATTTTCAAAAAATAAAGTTGCATAGTCCTCTTCATATAAAAATAGGAAAACATTATTAGTGCATATAAAAAGAGATTAAAATCACAGTCCTACTTGTTTCGAACAAAAAAATGCTCTTACCCATAGTATAGACATGTATAAAGTGAACAACTCTATATACACACACGTAACTACAAGTCATTGAAACAACTAACTATATCCATGATTAATTATATAACACACTGGTGCACATGCAAAAAAAACCTCTATTCTAAATGTATGGAGTGAAAGGAAAAAAAGGAATGCACATTTTCAGGAAGCAATATCCATCTTAAGCTGGGGTTACACGTAGCGATGTTCCAGCGACCCGACCAACGATCGGCATTGCTGGGACATCACTATATGATCACTGGTGAGATGCCAGTCAGGCAGATCTCACCAGCGATCATGCAGCGATGCGCCGACACCCGACGGTCGCTGGGATTGGTCAGGTTGTCAGGCGCACACTGGGTGCTGCTGGTCGTTGCACCTGTCACACATGCCTATGCATGCGTGACAGCGGCAGACCAATGATTGAAAAATGGTCCCTGTCATTCCGCAACAATCAGCGATCAGCGAGCTGATTGCTGGTCGTTGCGGCATATCACACGCAGCGATGTTGCGGCTAGTCGAGCGTCGCTGCGTGTAACCCGGCCTTTATAGTGTTTTATAAGTGTGAAAAGACACCTGACTTACAAATCTCTGTGCCACAGCGAAGACTTGAGATTGTGGTTGGGGGTATTGAAGCCTAACATATTTGAAGGAGAAAAAAAAGAAAATAGTTTTTTCAGCTCACCACCAATTCCTCTGGAATGTTGAATAAAGTTAGTAGACAGATAATGGACAACTCTGAAGGTACCTTTACACCCACTACAGGAAGGCAGCAACTGCCGGGCACTGGGGATAATTGTGTCTGTTGCCATGAAATTGCTACGAAATGGCGCGTGTAAATAGGGCAGTTCCTCCGGTGTCCTGCAGTTGACTCAGATACCTGTTGCTGAGCCGTGCTCAAAAACAGAAAGGCACAATTGCCATGGTAGTGGCGTGTAAACAGGGCACAGGCATAGATGGTGCGTCGCCTAGTGAACGCCCAGGGGCGTGCCACGGTGTCATGGATACCACGCCCCATCAGCGATCATTGGTGGGGGCTACTGTATAACCATTGGCTGTCCCTTCACAGGGCGCCATATTTAAAGAGCTATAAATTCACAATCCACAATTGCAATGGCGTCATGTATTAGCCAGCCTCCCTGCGTAGGCTGGCCAATCATTACGCTATTGCGTTGTCCAATCAACGCTTGTGCATCACGGAATACACAACTCTGTCACGCCTATGTACCTACGGCGCAAAATATGTACGCCCATATTCCTTTGTGGTAGCGGCGTGTGAAGTAGCGAAGGTATTCCACAGAAAGTTAACCGCGGCACTCGTCAGCACTTCCAGGGAACAAAGATACCTTCAGTGGAGCACACAATGGTGGCGTGTATATGCAGCATCGGTGATCAGTATCCACCGTTAAAAACTGTGCGCATGCACGTGCGGTGGATACCTGTTGCTAGCCACAGTGGCGGCGTGTAAAGGTACCTTGAGGGACGGTTCCCAGGTGAAGGATGAAGTAACGAAACAGGAAAACAAGGAATTTCAAAAAATAAAGTTACATAGTCCTCTTTATATAAAAATAGGAAAACTTAATTAGTGCATAATAAAAGAGTAGGTCCTACTTGTTTAACACAAGAAATGCTCTTACACATAGCATAGACATGTATAAAGTGAACAGCTTTATGTACACACACATGGCAAGTCATTGGAACAACTCCCTATGCCCATAATTAATGATATAACACACTTGTGGACATGAAAAAATCTCTATTCTAAAGGTATGCAAGGAAAGGAAAAAAAGGAGTGCACATTTTCATAAAGCAACATCATAAATATGTTTTATGAGTGTGAACAGACATATAAGACCATGTATGTTAAGCAAATAATGGACATATGGTATTTTTATATGAATTCTAGCAAGTAATTGTAGAAGAGATGGCCTTGCATGCTGATGGCCCTATGCAATATTAAAAGTTTTCTCTGTAAAAAAAACCTTAAAGCTGTCTTAAAGGTATAAAGGGAGCACTTCAACATTATATTGTGTTGTTAAATGTTCCCTTTATCTTTTTGAGCAGTGTATATATATATATATATATATATAGTGTGGCCACTATGTATTTATTTTTGGAAATTAAAGATACCAGACGTATGAGGCGAGTTGTGTGAGGTATTTGTGCACATCTGTGTCTGTGTGGTGTGTATGTCCCTGTGGTGTGTGTCCTTTTGGGGGAAGGGGTGTCCCTGTGGTGTGTGTCCTTGTGGGGGGAG